>CAJUXJ010000328.1:0-12885 GCA_910589775.1 Avena eriantha
GTCCCGATAATTGTGATCTCCATGTGTAACTATCATGTATATATTTGTATGCCTCGATCTTAAGAGAAGTTATCTTATGTATGCCGAACATGTACGGTATGTGGTAGCGTAGAAAACTATTTGAAATGAAAAAAAAGGATACAAATTGAATTCTCTGCCGCGGACAAAGAAAGTGCCTAAAATTCTGCCATGGCAGAGAACCATTTGTCCTGGTTCATAATAGGAACCGGGACTAATGGGGGGCACCCAGCGCCCGCAGAGACAGCCACGTGGATGCCCATTGTCCCGGCTGGTAAGAGGGCCGGGACTAGTGGGTGGGCCTTTAGTCCCGCCCCTCCAGTCCCGGTTACCAGGACCGGGACTAAAGCCCCTTACAAGCCGGGACTAGAGGCCCGTTTTCCACTAGTGAATGACTCTAGATGTGGTTTATTAAAAGAACACACATGCAATGACTCTAGTGGTGGTTTATAAAAGAACACACATCCAATAACACTGGTGGATCCATGTGGTTTATGAAAAGAACACACATCCAATGACACTGGTGGATCCATGTGGTTTATGAAAAAGATCACACATGTAATGAACTAGTGGATCCATGTGGTTTATGAAAAGAACACATATGCAATGACTCTAGATGTTGTTTATGAAAAGAACAAACATGCAATGACACTGGTGGATCCACGTGGTTTTTGAAAAGAAAAAAATGCAATGACACTAGTGGATCAATATGGTTTATGAAATAACACACATGCAATGACACTTGTGGTGGTTTATGAAAAGAACACACATGCAATGACACTGGTGGATCCATGAGTTTTTTTAAAAGAACACACATGCAATGACTAGTTGTGGTTTATGAAAAGAACACAAATGGAACGAACTCTAGTGGATGCATGTGGTTTATGAACAGAACACACATGCAATGAACTCTAGTGGATCCATGTCTTTATGAAATAACACACATGTAATGACAGTGGTGGATCCATGTGGTTATGAAAAGAATACCATGCAATGACTCTAGATGTGGTTTATGAAAGAACACACAGGTAATGACCTAGATATGGTTTATGAAAAGAACACACATCCCACAACACTTGTAGACCATGTGGTTTATGAAACAACACACATGCAATGAACTCTAGTGGATCCATTTGGTTTATGAAACAACACACATCCAATGACTCTAGTGGGTGGTTTATGAAAAGAACACACATTCAATGACTCTAGTGGATCCATGGTGTTTATGAAAAGAACACACATGCAATGACACTGGTGGGATCATATGGTTTAAAAAGAACACACATTCAATGACACTGGTGGATCCATGTGGTTTTTGAAAAGAACACAAATGCAATGACATTAGTGGATCCATGTGGTTTATGAAAATAAGACACATGCAATGACTCTAGATGTGGTTTATGAATAGAACAGACATGCAATAACTCTAGTGGTGGTTTATGAAAGAACACACATGCAATGACACTAGTGGATCCATGTGGTTTATGAAAAGAAAACACATGCAATGACTCTAGATGTGGGTTTATGAAAAACACACAATGCAATAACTCTAGCGGTGGTTTATGAAAAGAACCACATGTAATGACGCTGGTGGATCCATGTGGTTTATGAAACAAACACACATCCAATGACACAGTGGATCTATGTGGTTTATGAAAAGAACACACATGTAATGAACTCTAGGGGATCCATGTTGTTTATGAAAATAACACACATGCAATGACTCTAGATGTGGTTTATGAAAAGAACACACATGCAATAACTCCGCCGGTGGTTTATTAAAAACACATGTAATGACAGTGGTGGATCCATGTGGTTTATGAAAAGAACACACATGCCATGACTCTAGATGTGGTTTATGAAAAGAACACACAGGTAATGACTCTAGATATGGTTTATGAAAAGAACACACATCCAACAACACTTGTAGATCCATGTGGTTTATGATACAACACACATGCAATGAACTCTAGTGGATCCATTTGGTTTATGCACAACAGCACATCCAATGACTCTAGTGGTGGTTTATGAAAGAACACACATTCAAGACTCTAGTGGATCCATGTGGTTTATGAAAAGAACACACATGCAATGACACTGGTGGATCCATATGGTTTATAAAAGAACACACATTCAATGACACTGGTGGATCCATGTGGTTTTGAAAAGAACACAAATGCAATGACATTAGTGGATCCTAGTGGTTTATGAAAATAAGACACATGCAATGACTCTAGATGTGGTTAATGAATAGAACAGACATGCAATACTCTAGTGGTGGTTATGAAAGAACACACATGCAATGACACTAGTGGATCCATGTGGTTTATGAAAAGAAAACACATGCAATGACTCTAGATGTGGTTTACGAAAAGAACACACATGCAATAACTCTAGCGGTGGTTTATGAAAAGAACACAATGTAATGACGCTGGTGATCCATGTGGTTTATGAAACAAACACCATCCAATGACACAGTGGATCTATGTGGTTTATGAAAAGAACACACATGTAATGAACTCTAGGGGATCCATGTTGTTTATGAAAATAACACACATGCAATGACCTAGATGTTTTTATGAAAAGAACACACATGCAATGACACAGGTGGATCCATGTGGTATTCGAAAACAACACAAATTCAATAACACTCGTGGATCCATGTGGTTTATGAAAAGAACACACATGCAATAACTCTAGTGGTGGTTTATGAAAAGAACACACATGCAATGACACTAGTGGAGCCATGTGGTTTATGAAAAGAAAACACATGCAATGACTCTAGATGTGGTTTACGAAAGACCACACATGCAATAACTCTAGCGGTGGTTTATGAAAAGAACACACATGTAATGACGTTGGTGGATCCATGTGGTTTATGGAAACAAACACACATCCAATGACACAGTGGATCTCATGTGGTTTATGAAAAGAACACGCATGTAATGAAACTCTAGGGGATCCATGTTGTTTATGAAAATAACACACATGCAATGACTCTAGATGTGGTTTATGAAAAGAACACACATGCAATGGACACAGGTGGATCCATGTGGTATTCGAAAACAACACAAATTCAATAACACTAGTGGATCCATGTGTTTATGAAAAGAACACACATGCAATGTCACTAGTGGTGGTTTATGAAAAGACACACATGCAATGACACTGGTGGATCCATGTGTTTTTTTTAAGAACACACATGCAATGACTCTAGTTGTGGTTTATGAAAACAACACAAATGCAAGAACTCTAGGATCCATGTGGTTGATGAAAAGAACAAACATGCAATGACACTCGTGGATCCATGTGGTTTATGGAAGGAACACCTGCAATGACTCTAGATGTGGTTTATGAAAAGAACACACATGCAATGACTATAGTGGTGGTTTATGATTAGAACACACATGTAATAACACTGGTGAATCCATGTGGTTTATGCAAATAAACATGTCATGCAATGAAATCTAGTGGATCCATGTGGTTTATGAAAAAAACACATGCAAATGACACTGGTGGATCAATTGGTGTTATGAAAATAAAACACATGCAATGACTCTAGATGTGGTTTATG
Source organism: Avena eriantha (assembly GCA_910589775.1). Classification (NCBI taxonomy): domain Eukaryota; kingdom Viridiplantae; phylum Streptophyta; class Magnoliopsida; order Poales; family Poaceae; genus Avena; species Avena eriantha. The sequence continues at coordinate 3,593 of CAJUXJ010000328.1, forward strand.
AAAAGAACACACATTCAATGACTCTAGTGGTGGGTTTATGAAAAGAACACACATGCTAATGACACTGGTGGATCCATGTGGTTATGAAAAAAACACCTCCAATGACACAATGGTCTATGTGGGTTTTTGAAAAGTACACACATGAAATGAACTCTATGGATCCATGGGTTTATGAAAAGAACACACATGCAATGACTCTAGATGTGGTTTATGAAAGAACACACATGCAATGACAGTGGTAGATCCATGTGCTATTTGAAAACAACACAAATGCAATGACACTAGTGGATCCATGTGGTTATAAAAGAAACACATGCAATGTCACTAGTGGTGGTTTATGAAAAGAACACACATGCAATAACACTGGTGGATCCATGTGGTTTTTTAAAAGATAACACATGCAATGACTCTAGTTGTTTGGTTTATGAAAAGACACCCAAATGCAATGAAATCTAGTGGATCCATGTGGTTTTATGAAAAGAACAAACATGCATGACACTCGTGTTGATCCATGTGTGTTGTTATGGAAGGAACACACATGCAATTGACTCTAGATCTAGTTTATGGAAAAGAACACACATGCACTGATTCTTTCTAGTGGTTGTTTATCTGAAAAAAGCGAACACACATGCAATGACCACTGGGGATCCCATGTGGTTTTATGGAGGGAAACACACATACAATTACAACTAGAGTGTGGATTATCAAAAGAACACACATGCCAATGGACACTAGTGGTGGTTTATATGAAAAGACCAACACAATTGCAATGACACGGGTGGATCCATGTGGTTTTTTGAAAAGAACACAAATGCAATGAAACTGGTGGATCCATGTGGTTTATGAAAAGAACACAAATGCAATGAGACTAGTGGTGGTTTATGAAAAGAACACACATTCATTGACACTAGTGTATCCATGTTGTTTTAAAAGAACACACATGCAATGAATCTAGTTGTGGGTTATGAAAAGACACAAATGCAATGAACCCCGATGGAATCCATGTGGTTTCTGAAAAATAACATACATGCATAATGAATCTAGCAGGATCCATGTTGTTTATGAATGAAAAAAAACACATGCACGTGACCACTAGTGGATCCATGTGGTGTATGAAAAGAAACGCATGCAATGACTCTAGATGATTTGGTTTATGAAAGAACACCACATGCAATCACTCTAGTGGTGGTTACTGAAAAGAACACACATGTAATGACATCGGTGGATCCATGTGGTTTATGAAAAGAACACACATCCCAATGACACGGTGGATCTAGGTGGTTTATGAAAAAAAACATCATGTAATGAAACTCTAGTGGATCCATGTTGGTTTATGAAAAGAAACACACATGCAATGAATCTAGATGTACTTTAGAACATAAACACAAATGCAATGACACTGGGGTGGAACCATGTGGTTATTTGAAAACAACCCAAATGCAATGACACTAGTGGATCCATGTGGTTTATGAAAAGAACACACATGTAGTGTCACTAGTGGTGGTTTATGAAAAGAACACGCATGCAATGACACTGGTGGATCCATGTGGTTTTTTTAAAAGAACACACATGTAATGACTCTAGTTTTGGTTTATGAAAAGAACACAAATGCAATGAACTCTAGTGGATCCATCTGGTTTATGAAAAGAACAAACATGTAAATGAACTCTAGTGGATCCATGTAGTTTATGGAAGGAAACACACATGCAATGACTCTAGATGTTGTTTATGAAAAGAACACACATGCAATAACACTGGTGGATCCATGTGGTTTATGAAAAGAACACCATCCAATGACACTAGTGGATCCATGTGGTTTATGAAAAAGAACACACATGTAATGAACTCTAGTGGATCGATGTGGTTTATGAAAAGAACACACATGCAATGATCTCTACATGTGGTTTATGAAAAGAAGACACATGCAATGATACTGTGTGATAGATGTGGTTTGAAAATAACACAAAGCAATGACACTAGTGGATCCATATGGTTTATGAAAATACACACATGCAATGACACTTGTTGTTTAGGAAAATAACACACATGCAATGACACTTGTGGATCCATGTGGTTTTTGAAAAGAACACAAATGCAATGAAACTGGTGTATCCATGTGGTTTATGAAAAGAACACAAATGCAATGAGACTAGTGGTGGTTTATGAAAAGAACACCAATTCAATGACACTGGTGTATCCATGTGGTTTTTAAAAGAACATACATGCAATGAATCTAGTTGTGGCTTATGAAAAGAACACAAATGCAATGAACTCTAGTGGATCTATGTGGTTTATGAAAATAACATACATGCAATGAACTCTAGCAGATCCATGTGGTTTATGAAGAAAAAAACACATGCAATGACACTAGTGGATCCATGTGGTTTATGAAAAGAACACAAATGCAATGAGACTAGTGGTGGTTTATGAAAAGAACACACATTCAATGACACTGGTGTATCCATGTGGTTTTTTAAAAGAACACACACATGCAATGATCTAGTTGTGGCATATGAAAAGAACACAATGCAATGAACTCTAGTGGATCTATGTGGTTTGTGAATATAACATACATGCAATGAAACTCTAGCAGATCCATGTGGTTTATGCAGAAAAAAAAACACATGCAATGACACTAGTGGATCCATGTGGTTTATGAAAAGAAATAACATGCAATGACTCTCGATGTGGTTTATGAAAAGAACACACATGCAATGACTCTAGTGGTGGTTTATGAAAAGAACACATGTAATGACATTGGTGGATCCATGTGGTTTATAAAAAGAACACACATCCAATGACACAGTGGATCTATGTGGTTTATGAAAACAACACACATGTAATGAACTCTAGTGGATCCATGTGGTTTATGAAAAGAAGACACATGCAATGAATCTAGATGTACTTTATGAAAAAAACACATGCAATGACACTGGTGGATCCATGTGGTACTTGAAAAACAACACAAATGCAATGACACTAGTGGATCCATGTGGTTTATGAAAAGAACACACATGCAGTGTCACGAGTGGTGGTTTATGAAAAGAACACGCATGCAATGACACTGGTGGATCCATGTGGTTTTTTTAAAAGAACACACATGTAATAACTCTAGTTGTGGTTTATGAAAAGAACACAAATGCAATGAACTCTAGTGGATCCATGTGGTTTATGAAAAGAACAAACATGCAATGACACTCGTGGATCCATGTAGTTTACGGAAGGAACACACATGCAATGACTCTAGATGTGGGTTTACGAAAAGAACACACATGCAATAACACTGGTGGATCCATGTGGTTTATGAAAAGAACACACATGCAATGATTCTAGTGGTGGTTTATGAAAAGAACACACATGCAATGACACTGGTGGATCCATGTGGTTTATGGAAGGAACACACATGCAATTACTGTAGATGTGGATTATCAAAAGAACACACATGCAATGACACTAGTGGTGGTTTATGAAAAGAACACACATGCAATGATACTGGTGGATCCATGTGGTTTTTAAAAGAACACACATGCAATAACTCTAGTTATGGTTTATGAAAAGAGCACACATGCAATGACACTGGTGGATCCATGTGGTTTTTGAAAAGAACACAAATGCAATGAAACTAGTGGATCCATGTGGTTTATGAAAAGAACATAAATGCAAGGAGACTAGTGGTGGTTTATGAAAAGAACACACATTCAATGACATTGGTGTATCCATGTGGGTTTTTAAAAGAACACACATGCAATGACTCTAGTTGTGGCTTATGAAAAGAACACAAATGCAATGAAATCTAGTGGATCCATGTGGTTTGTGAAAATAACATACATGCAATGAACTCTAGCAGATCCATGTGGTTTATGAAGAAAAAAAGACATGCAATGACACTAGTGGATCCATGTGGTTTATGAAAAGAAAACACATGCAATGACTCTAGATGTGGTTTATGAAAAGAACACACATGCAATGACTCTAGTGGTGGTTTATGAAAAGAACACACATGTAATGACACTGGTGGATCCATGTGGTTTATGAAAATAACACACATCCAATGACTCAAGATGTGGTTTATGAAAAGAACACACATGCAATGACTCTAGTGGTGGTTTATGAAAAGAACACACATGTAATGATATTGGTGGATCCATGTGGTTTATGAAAAGAACACACATCCAATGACACAGTGGATCGATGTGGTTGATGAAAACAACACACATGTAATGAACTCTAGTGGATCAATGTGGTTTATGAAAAGAACACACAAGCAATGAATCTAGATGTACTTTATGAAAAAACACACATGCAATGACACTGGTGGATCCATGTGGTATTTGAAAACAACACAAATTCAATGACACTAGTGGATCCATGTGGTTTATGAAAAGAACACACGTGCAGTGTCACTAGTGGTGGTTTATGAAAAGAACACGCATGCAATGACACTGGTGGATCCATGTGGTTTTTTAAAAAGAACACACATGTAATGACTCTAGTTTTGGTTTATGAAAAGAACACAAATGCAATGAACTCTAGTGGATCCATGTGGTTTATGAAAAGAACAAACATGCAATGACACTCGTGGATCCATGTAGTTTATGGAAGGAACACACATGCAATGACTCTAGATGTTGTTTATGAAAAGAACACACATGCAATAACACTGGTGGATCCATGTGGTTTATGAAAAGAACACACATCCAATGACACTAGTGGATCCATGTGGTTATGAAAAAGAACACACATGTAATGAACTCTAGTGGATCGATGTGGTTTATGAAAAGAACACACATGCAATGACTCTACATGTGGTTTCTGAAAAGAAGACACATGCAATGATACTGGTGGATAGATGTGGTTTTTGAAAATAACACAAATGCAATGACACTAGTGGATCCATATGGTTTATGAAAATAACACACATGCAATGACACTTGTTGTTTAGGAAAATAACACACATGCAATGACACTTGTGGATCCATGTGGTTTTTGAAAAGAACACAAATGCAATGAAACTGGTGTATCCATGTGGTTTATGAAAAGAACACAAATGCAATGAGACTAGTGGTGGTTTATGAAAAGAACACACATTCAATGACACTGGTGTATCCATGTGGTTTTTTAAAAGAACACACATGCAATGAAACTAGTTGTGGCTTATGAAAAGAACACAAATGCAATGAACTCTAGTGGATCTATGTGGTTTATGAAATAACATACATGCAATGAACTCTAGCAGATCCATGTGGTTTATGAAGAAAAAAAACACATGCAATGACACTAGTGGATCCATGTGGTTTATGAAAAGAACACAAATGCAATGAGACTAGTGGTGGTTTATGAAAAGAACACACATTCAATGACACTGGTGTAATCCATGTGGTTTTTTAAAAGAACACGCATGCAATGAATCTAGTTGTGGCATATGAAAAGAACACAAATGCAATGAACTCTAGTGGATCTATGTGGTTTGTGAAAATAACATACATGCAATGAACTCTAGCAGATCCATGTGGTTTATGAAGAAAAAACAACATGCAATGACACTAGTGGATCCATGTGGTTTATGAAAAGAAATAACATGCAATGACTCTCGATGTGGTTTATGAAAAGAACACACATGCAATGACTCTAGTGGTGGTTTATGAAAAGAACACACATGTAATGACATTGGTGGATCCATGTGGTTTATAAAAAGAACACACATCCAATGACATAGTGGATCTATGTGGTTTATGAAAACAACACACATGTAATGAACTCTAGTGGATCCATGTGGTTTATGAAAAGAAGACACATGCAATGAATCTAGATGTACTTTATGAAAAAAAACACATGCAATGACACTGGTGGATCCATGTGGTACTTGAAAACAACACAAATGCAATGACACTAGTGGATCCATGTGGTTTATGAAAAGAACACACATGCAGTGTCACGAGTGGTGGTTTATAAAAAGAACACGCATGCAATGACACTGGTGGATCCATGTGGTTTTTTTTAAAAGAACACACATGAAATGACATTGGTGGATCGATGTGGTATTTGAAAACAACTCAAATGCAATGACACTAGTGGATCCATGTGGTTTATGAAAAGAACACACATGCAGTGTCACTAGTGGTGGTTTATGAAAAGAACACGCATGCAATGACACTGGTGGATCCATGTGGTTTTTTTAAAAGAACACACATGTAATAACTCTAGTTGTGGTTTATGAAAAGAACACAAATGCAATGAACTCTAGTGGATCCATGTGGTTTATGAAAATAACAAACATGCAATGACACTCGTGGATCCATGTAGTTTACGGAAGGAACACACATGCAATGACTCTAAATGTGGTTTACGAAAAGAACACACATGCAATAACACTGGTGGATCCATGTGGTTTATGAAAAGAACAAACATGCAATGACACTCGTGGATCCATGTAGTTTATGGAAGGAACACACATGCAATGACTCTAGATGTTGTTTATGAAAAGAACACACATGCAATAACACTGGTGGATCCATGTGGTTTATGAAAAGAACACACATCCAATGACACTAGTGGATCCATGTGGTTTATGAAAAAGAACACACATGTAATGAACTCTAGTGGATCGATGTGGTTTATGAAAAGAACACACATGCAATGACTCTACATGTGGTTTATGAAAAGAAGACACATGCAATGATACTGGTGGATAGATGTGGTTTTTGAAAATAACACAAATGCAATGACACTAGTGGAATCCATATGGTTTATGAAAATAACACACATGCAATGACACTTGTTGTTTAGGAAAATAACACACATGCAATGACACTTGTGGATCCATGTGGTTTTTGAAAAGAACACAAATGCAATGAAACTGGTGTATCCATGTGGTTTATGAAAAGAACACAAATGCAATGAGACTAGTGGTGGTTTATGAAAAGAACACACATTCAATGACACTGGTGTATCCATGTGGTTTTTTAAAAGAACACACATGCAATGAAACTAGTTGTGGCTTATGAAAAGAACACAAATGCAATGAACTCTAGTGGATCTATGTGGTTTATGAAAATAACATACATGCAATGAACTCTAGCAGATCCATGTGGTTTATGAAGAAAAAAACACATGCAATGACACTAGTGGATCCATGTGTTTATGAAAAGAACACAAATGCAATGAGACTAGTGGTGGTTTATGAAAAGAACACACATTCAATGACACTGGTGTATCCATGTGGTTTTTAAAAAGAACACACATGCAATGAATCTAGTTGTGGCATATGAAAAGAACACAAATGCAATGAACTCTAGTGGATCTATGTGGTTTGTGAAAATAACATACATGCAATGAACTCTAGCAGATCCATGTGGTTTATGAAGAAAAAAAACACATGCAATGACACTAGTGGATCCATGTGGTTTATGAAAAGAAATAACATGCAATGACTCTCGATGTGGTTTATGAAAAGAACACACATGCAATGACTCTAGTGGTGGTTTATGAAAAGAACACACATGTAATGACATTGGTGGATCCATGTGGTTTATGGAAGGAACACATATGCAATGACTCTAGATGTGGTTTATGAAAAGAACACACATGCAATGACACTAGTGGTGGTTTAAGAAAAGAACACATATGCAATGACACTAATAGATCCATGTGGTTTTTTAAAAGAACACACATCCAATAACTCTTGTTGTGGTTGATGAAAAGAACGCACATGCAATGACACAGGTTGATCCATGTGGTTTTTGAAAAGAACACAAATGCAATGACACTCGTGGATCCATGTGGTTTATGAAAAGAACACAAATGCAATGAGACTAGTGGTGGTTTATGAAAGGACACACATTCAATGACATTGGTGTATCCATGTGGGTTTTTAAAAGAACACACATGCAATGACTCTAGTTGTGGCTTATGAAAAGAACACAAATGCAATGAAATCTAGTGGATCCATGTGGTTTGTGAAAATAACATACATGCAATGAACTCTAGCAGATCCATGTGGTTTATGAAGAAAAAAAGACATGCAATGACACTAGTGGATCCATGTGGTTTATGAAAAGAAAACACATGCAATGACTCTAGATGTGGTTTATGAAAGAACACACATGCAATGACTCTAGTGGTGGTTTATGAAAAGAACACACATGTAATGACACTGGTGGATCCATGTGGTTTATGAAAATAACACACATCCAATGACTCAAGATGTGGTTTATGAAAAGAACACACATGCAATGACTCTAGTGGTGGTTTATGAAAAGAACACACATGTAATGATATTGGTGGATCCATGTGGTTTATGAAAAGAACACACATCCAATGACACAGTGGATCGATGTGGTTGATGAAAACAACACACATGTAATGAACTCTAGTGGATCAATCTGGTTTATGAAAAGAACACACAAGCAATGAATCTAGATGTACTTTATGAAAAAACACACATGCAATAACACTGGTGGATCCATGTGGTTTATGAAAAGAACACACATCCAATGACACTAGTGGATCCATGTGGTTTATGAAAAAGAACACACATGTAATGAACTCTAGTGGATCGTGTGGTTTATGAAAAGAACACACATGCAATGACTCTACATGTGGTTTATGAAAAGAAGACACATGCAATGATACTGGTGGATAGATGTGGTTTTTGAAAATAACACAAATGCAATGACACTAGTGGATCCATATGGTTTATGAAAATAACACACATGCAATGACACTTGTTGTTTAGGAAAATAACACACATGCAATGACACTTGTGGATCCATGTGGTTTTTGAAAAGAACACAAATGCAATGAAACTGGTGTATCCATGTGGTTTATGAAAAGAACACAAATGCAATGAGACTAGTGGTGGTTTATGAAAAGAACACACATTCAATGACACTGGTGTATCCATGTGGTTTTTTAAAGAACACACATGCAATGAATCTAGTTGTGGCTTATGAAAAGAACACAAATGCAATGAACTCTAGTGGATCTATGTGGTTTATGAAAATAACATACATGCAATGAACTCTAGCAGATCCATGTGGTTTATGAAGAAAAAAACACATGCAATGACACTAGTGGATCCATGTGGTTTATGAAAAGAACACAAATGCAATGAGACTAGTGGTGGTTTATGAAAAGAACACCATTCAATGACACTGGTGTATCCATGTGGTTTTTTAAAGAACACACATGCAATGAATCTAGTTGTGGCATATGAAAAGAACACAAATGCATGAACTCTAGTGGATCTATGTGGTTTGTGAATATAACATACATGCAATGAACTCTAGCAGATC
>CAJUXJ010000329.1:0-102123 GCA_910589775.1 Avena eriantha
AAAAGAACACACATGCAATGACATCTAGTGGATCCGTGTCGTTTATGAAAACAACACACATATGCAATGACATCAAGTGGATCCATGTGGTTTAGGAAAAGAACACACATATGCAATGACATCTAGTGGATAAGTGTGGTTTCTGAAAACAACACACATGCAATGACATCTAGTGGATCCATGTGGTTTATGAAAAGAACACACATGTAATGACATCTAGTGGATCCATGTGGTTTACGAAAAGAACACACATATGCAATGACATCTAGTGGATCGACGTGGTTTATGAAAAGAACACACATGCAATGACATCTAGTAGATCCATGTGGTTTAGTTCAAGAACACACATATGCAATGACATCTAGTGGATAAGTGTGGTTTATGAAAAGAAAACACATATGCAATTACATTTAGTGGATCACTGTGGTTTATAAAAAGAACACACATATGCAATAACATCTAGTGGATTAGTGCGGTTTATGAAAAGAACACACATGCAATGACATCTAGTGGATCCGTGTGGTTTATGAAAACAACACACATATGCAATGACATCAAGTGGATCCATGTGGTTTAGGAAAAGAACACACATATGCAATGACATCTAGTGGATAAGTGTGGTTTCTGAAAACAACACACATGCAATGACATCTAGTGGATCCATGTGGTTTATGAAAAGAACACACATGTAATGACATCTAGTGGATCCATGTGGTTTACGAAAAAGAACACACATATGCAATGACATCTAGTGGATCGACGTGGTTTATGAAAAGAACACACATGCAATGACATCTAGTGGATCCATATGGTTTAGGAAAAGAACACACACATGCAATGACATCTAGAGGATCAGTGTGGTTTATGAAAAGAACACACATATGAAATTACATGTAATGGATCCATTTGGTTTAGGAAAAAAACACACATATGCAATTACATCCAGTGGATCATTGTGGTTTATGAAAAGAACACACATGCAAACACATCTAGTGGATCGGCGTGGTTTATGAAAAGAGCACACATGCAATGACATCTAGTGGATCCATGTGGTTTAGGAAAAGAACACACATATGCAATGACATCTAGTGGATAAGTGTGGTTTCTTAAAAGAACACACATGCAATGACATCTAGTTGATCAATGTGGTTTATGAAAAGAACACACATGCAATGACATCTAGTGGATCCATGTGGTTTATGAAAAGAACACACATGAAATGACATCTAGTGGATCCATGTGGTTTACGAAAAGAACACACATATGCAATGACATCTAGTGGATCGGTGTGGTTTATGAAAACAACACACATGCAATGACATCTAGTGGATTAGTGTGGTTTATGAAAAGAACTCACATATGCAATGATATCCAGTGGATCCATATGGTTTAGGAAAAGAACACACATATGCAATGACATCTAGTGGATCAGTATGGTTAATGAAAAGAACACACATGAAATGACATCTAGTGGATCCATGTGGTTTAGGAAAAGAACACACATATGCAATGACATCTAGTGGATGAGTGTGCTTTATGAAAAGAACACGCATGCAATGACATCTAGTCGATCAGTGTGGTTTATGAAAAGAACACACATATGCAATGACATCCAGCGGACTAATGTGTTTTATGAAAAGAACGCACATGCAATGACATGTAGTGGATCATTATGGTTTATGAAAATAACACACATATGTAATGACATCTAGTGGATCCTTGTGGTTTAGGAAAAGAACACACATATGCAATGACATCTAGTGCATCAATGTGGTTTCTTAAAAGAAAACACATGCAATGACATCTAGTGGATCCAGGCGGTTTATGAAAAGAACACACATGAAATTACATCTAGTGGACCCATGTGGTTTAGGAAAATAAAACACATATGTAATGATATTCAATGGATTAGTGTGGTTTATGAAAAGAACACACATGCAATGACATCTAGTGGATCAGTGTGGTTTATGAAAAGAACACACATATGCAATGACATCCAGTGGATCCATGTGGTTTAGGAAAAGAACAGACATATGCAATGACATCTAGTGGATCAGCGTGGTTTATGAAAAGAACACACATGCAATTACATGTAATGGATCAATGTGGTTTAGGAAAAGAACACACATATGCAATTACATCTAGTGGATCTGTGTGGTTTATGAAAAGAACATACATGCAATAACATCTAGTGGATCATTGTGGTTTATGAAAAGAACACACATATGCAATGACATCCAATGGATCCATGTGGTTTAGGAAAAGAACAAAAATATGCAATACATCTAGTGGATCAGTGTGGTTTATGAAAATAACACACATGCAATGACATCTAGTAGATCCATGTGGTTTAGTAAAAGAACACACATATGCAATGACATCTAGTGGATCAGTGTGGTTTATGAAAAGAATACACATGTGCAATTACATTTAGTGGATCACTGTGGTTTATAAAAAGAACACACATATACAATAACATCCAGTGGATTAGTGTGGTTTATGAAAAGAACACACATGCAATGACATCTAGTGGATCCGTGTGGTTTATGAAAACAAGACACATATGCAATGACATCCAGTGGATCCATGTGGTTTAGGAAAAGAACACACATATCCAATGAAATCTAGTGGATAAGTGTGGTTTCTGAAAAGAACACACATGCAATGACATCTAGTGGATCCATGTGGTTTATGAAAAGAACACACATGTAATGACATCTAGTAGATCCATGTGGTTTATGAAAAGAACACACATGAAATGACATCTAGTGGATCCATGTGGTTTACGAAAAGAACACACATATGCAATGACATCTAGTGGATCGGCGTGGTTTATGAAAAGAACACACATGTAATGACATCTAGTAGATCAGTGTGGTTTATGAAAAGAACACACATATGAAACGACATCTAGTGGATCCATATGGTTTAGGAAAAGAACACACACATGCAATGACATCTAGAGGATCAGTGTGGTTTATGAAAAGAACACACATATGCAATGACATCCAGTGGATCCATGTGGTTTAGGAAAAGAACAGACATATGCAATGACATCTAGTGGATCAGCATGGTTTATGAAAAGAACACACATGAAATTACATGTAATGGATCCATTTGGTTTACGAAAAAAACACACATATGCAATTACATCCAGTGGATCAGTGTGGTTTATGAAAAGAACACACATGCAATAACATCTAGTGGATCAGTGTGGTTTATGAAAAGAACACACATATGCAATGACATCTAGTGGATCCATGTGGTTTAGGAAAAGAACACTAATATGCAATACATCTAGTGGATCAATGTGGTTTATGAAAACAACACACATGCAATGACATCTAGTAGATCCATGTGGTTTAGTTAAAGAACAGACATATGCAATGACATCTAGTGGATCAGTGTGGTTTAGGAAAAGAAAACACATATGCAATTACATTCAGTGGATCATTGTTGTTTATAAAAAGAACACACATATGCAATAACATCTAGTGGATTAGTGTGGTTTATGAAAAGAACACGCATGCAATAACATCTAGTGGATCAGTGTGGTTTATGAAAAGAACACACATATACAATGACATCTAGTGGATCAGTTTGGTTTATTAAAAGAACACACATGCCATGACATCAAGTGGATCAGTGTGGTTTACGAAAAGAACACACATATCCAATGACATCTAGTGGATCAGTGTGGTTTATGAAAACAACACACATGCAATGACATCTACTGGATCCACGTGGTTTCTAAAAAGAACACGCGTGCAATGACATCTAGTGGATCAGTTTGGTTTAGGAACAAAACACACATATCCAATGACATCCATTGGATCGGTGTGGTTTATGAAAATAACACACATGCAATGACATCTAGTGGATTAGTGTGGTTTATGAAAAGAACACACATATGCAACAATATCTAGTGGATCCATAGGGTTTAGGAAAAGAACACACATATGCAATGACATCTAGTGGATCAGTATGGTTAATGAAAAGAACACACATGAAATGACATCTAGTGGATCCATGTGGTTTACGAAACGAACACACATATGCAATTACATCTAGTGGATGAGTGTGCTTTATGAAAAGAACACGCATGCAATGACATCTAGTCGATCAGTGTGGTTTATGAAAAGAACACACATATGCAATGACATCCAGCGGATTAATGTGTTTTATGAAAAGAACGCACATGCAATAACATGTAGTGGATCATTATGGTTTGTGAAAATAACACCCATATGCAATGACAACTAGTGGATCCATGTGGTTTAGGAAAAGAACACACATATGCAATGACATCTAGTGGATCAGTGTGGTTTCTTAAAAGAAAACACATGCAATGACATCTAGTGGATCCATGTGGTTTACGAAAAGAACACACATGAAATTACATCTAGTGGACCCATGTGGTATAGGAAAATAACACACATATGCAATGATATTCAATGGATTAGTGTGGTTTATGAAAAGAACACACATGCAATGACATCTGGTGTATCAATGTGGTTTATGAAAAGAACACACATATGCAATGACATCCAGTGGATCCATGTGGTTTAGGAAAAGAACAGACATATGCAATGACATCTAGTGGATCAACGTGGTTTATGAAAAGAACAAACATGCAATTACATGTAATAGATCAATGTGGTTTAGGAAAAGAACACACATATGCAATTACATCCATTGGATTAGTGTGGTTTATGAAAAGAACATACATGCAATAACATCTAGTGGATCAGTTTGGTTTATGAAAAGAACACACATATGCAATGACATCCAATGGATCCATGTGGTTTAGGAAAAGAACACAAATATGCAATACATCTAGTGGATCAGTGTGGTTTATGAAAAGAACACACATGCAATGACATCAGTAGATCCATGTGGTTTAGTTAAAGAACACACATATGCAATGACATCTAGTGGATCAGTGTGGTTTATGAAAAGAAAACACATATGTAATTACATTTAGTGGATCACTGTGGTTTATAAAAAGAACACACATATGCAATAACATCTAGTGGATTAGTGTGGTTTATGAAAAGAACACACATGCAATGACATCTAGTGGATCCGTGTCGTTTATGAAAACAACACACATATGCAATGACATCAAGTGGATCCATGTGGTTTAGGAAAAGAACACACATATGCAATGACATCTAGTGGATAAGTGTGGTTTCTGAAAAGAACACACCTGCAATGACATCTAGTGGATCCATGTGGTTTATGAAAAGAACACACATGTAATGACATCTAGTGGATCCATGTGGTTTACGAAAAGAACACACATATGCAATGACATCTAGTGGATCGGCGTGGTTTATGAAAAGAACACACATGCAATGACATCTAGTGGATCCATATGGTTTAGGAAAAGAACACACACATGCAATGACATCTGGAGGATCAGTGTGGTTTATGAAAATAACACACATATGAAATTACATGTAATGGATCCATTTGGTTTAGGAAAAGAACACACATATGCAATTACATCCAGTGGATCAGTGTGGTTTATGAAAAGAACACACATGCAATGACATCTAGTGGATCGGCGTGGTTTATGAAAAGAGCACACATGCAATGACATCTAGTGCATCCATGTGGTTTAGGAAAAGAACACACATATGCAATGACATCTAGTGGATAAGCGTGGTTTCTTAAAAGAACACACATGCAATGACATCTAGTTGATCACTGTGGTTTATGAAAAGAACACACATGCAATGACATCTAGTGGATCCATATGGTTTATGAAAAGAACACACATGCAATGACATCTATGGATCCATGTGGTTTAGGAATAACACAAATATGCAATGACATCGAATGGATCAGTGTGGTTTATGAAAAGAAAACACATGCAATGACATCTAGTGAATCAATGTGGTTTATGAAAAGAACACACATATGCAATGACATCAAGTGGATCCATGTGGTTTAGGAAAAGAACACACATATGCAATGACATCTAGTGGATAAGTGTGGTTTCTGAAAAGAACACACCTGCAATGACATCTAGTGGATCCATGTGGTTTATGAAAAGAACACACATGTAATGACATCTAGTGGATCCATGTGGTTTACGAAAAGAACACACATATGCAATGACATCTAGTGGATCGGCGTGGTTTATGAAAAGAACACACATGCAATGACATCTAGTGGATCCATATGGTTTAGGAAAAGAACACACACATGCAATGACATCTGGAGGATCAGTGTGGTTTATGAAAATAACACACATATGAAATTACATGTAATGGATCCATTTGGTTTAGGAAAAGAACACACATATGCAATTACATCCAGTGGATCAGTGTGGTTTATGAAAAGAACACACATGCAATGACATCTAGTGGATCGGCGTGGTTTATGAAAAGAGCACACATGCAATGACATCTAGTGCATCCATGTGGTTTAGGAAAAGAACACACATATGCAATGACATCTAGTGGATAAGTGCGGTTTCTTAAAAGAACACACATGCAATGACATCTAGTGGATCAAGGTGGTTTATGAAAAGAACACACATGCAATGACATCTAGTGGATCCATGTGGTTTATGAAAAGAGCACACATGAAATGACATCTAGTGGATCCATGTGGTTTACGAAAATAACACACATATGCAATGACATCTAGTGGATCGGTGTGGTTTATGAAAAGAACACACATGCAATGACATCTAGTGGATCAGTGTGGTTTATGAAAAGAACACACATATGAAACGACATGTAGTGTATCCATATGGTTTAGGAAAAGAACACACACATGCAATGCCATCTAGAGGATCAGTGTGGTTTATGAAAAGAACACACATATGCAATGACATCCAGTGGATCCATGTGGTTTAGGAAAAGAACAGACATATGCAATGACATCCAGTGGATCATCATGGTTTATGAAAAGAACACAACATGCAATTACATGTAATATATCCATTTGGTTTAGGAAAAGAACACACATATGCAATTACATCCAGTGGATCAGTGTGGTTTAGGAAAAGAACACACATGCAATAACATCTAGTGGATCAGTGTGGTTTATGAAAAGAACACACATATGCAATGACATCCAGTGGATCCATGTGGTTTAGGAAAAGAACACAAAGATGCAATACATCTAGTGGATTACTGTGGTTTATGAAAAGAACACACATGGAATGACATCTAGTAGATCCATGTGGTTTAGTTAAAGAACACACATATGGAATGACATCTAGTGGATCGGTGTGGTTTATGAATAGAAAACACATATGCAATTACATTCAGTGGATCATTGTGGTTTATAAAAAGAACACACATATGCAATAACATCTAGTGGATGAGTGTGGTTTATGAAAAGAACACACATGCAATGACATCTAGAGGATCCGTGTGGTTTATGAAAACAACACACATATGCAATGACATCCAGTGGATCCATGTGGTTTAGGAAAAGAACACACATATGCAATGACATCTAGTGGATAAGTGTGGTTTCTGAAAAGAACACACATGCAATGACATCTAGTGGATCCATGTGGTTTATGAAAAGAACACACATGCAATGACATCTAGTGGATCCATGTGGTTTATGAAAAGAACACACATGAAATGACATCTAGTGGATCCATGTGGTTTACGAAAAGAACACACATATGCAATGACATCTAGTGGATCGGTGTGGTTTATGAAAAGAACACACATGCAATGACATCTAGTGGATCAGTGTGGTTTATGAAAATAACAGACATATGAAACGACATCTAGTGGATCCATATGGTTTAGGAAAAGAACACACACACATGCAAATGACATCTAGAGGATTAGTGTGGTTTATGAAAAGAACACACATATGCAATGACATCCAATGGATCCATGTGTTTAGGAAAAGAACACACATATGCAATGATATCTAGTGGATCAGTGTGGTTTCTCAAAGGAACACACATGCAATAATATCTAGTGGATCCATGTGGTTTATGAAAAGAAAACACATGCAATGACATCTAGTGGATCCACGTGGTTTAGGAAAATAACACACATATGCAATGACATCCAATGGATCACTGTGGTTTATGAACAGAAAACACATGCAATGACATCTAGTGGATCAGTGTGATTTATGAAAAGAACACACATGCAATCACAACTACTGGATCCATGTGGTTTATGAAAATAACACACATGTAATGACATCTAGTGGATTCATGTGGTTTAGGAAAAGAACACACATATGCAATGACATCCAGTGGATCAGTGTGGTTTATGAAAAGAACGCACATGCAAAAACATCTAGTGGATCAGTGTGGTTTATGAAAAGAACACACATATGCAATGACATCTAGTGGATCAATTTGGTTTATGAAAAGAACACAGATGCAATGACATCAAGTGGATCAGTGTGGTTTAGGAAAAGAACACACATATCCAATGACATCTAGTGGATCAGTTTGGTTTATGAGAAGAACACACATGCAATGACATCTACTGGATCCATGTGGTTTCTGAAAAGAACACACGTGCAATGACATCTAGTGGATCAGTTTGGTTTAGGAACAGAACACACATATGCAATGACATCCATTGGATCGGTGTGGTTTAAGAAAATAACACACATGCAATGGCATCTAGTGGATTAGTCTGGTTTCTGAAAAGAACGCACATATGCAACGATATCTAGTGGATCCATATGGTTTAGAAAAAGAACACACATATGCAATGACATCTAGTGATCAATATGGTTTATGAAAAGAACACAAATGAAATGACATCTAGTGGATCCATGTGGTTTAGGAAAAGAACACACATATGCAATGACATCTAGTGGATCAGTGTGGTTTATGAAAATAACACACATGCAATGACATCTACTCGATCAGTGTGGTTTATGAAAAGAACACACATATGCAATGACATCTAGTGGACTAGTGTGGTTTATGAAAAGAACGCACATGTAATGACATGTAGTGGATCAGTATGGTTTATGAAAATAACACACATATGCAATGACATCTAGTGGATCCATGTGGTTTAGGAAAAGAACACACATATGCAATGACATCTAGTGGATCAGTGTGGTTTCTTAAAAGAAAACACATGCAATGACATCTAGTGGATCCATGTGGTTTATGAAAAGAACACACATGAAATTACATCTAGTGGACCCATGTGGTTTAGGAAAATAACACACATATGCAATTATATTCAATGGATTAGTGTGGTTTATGAAAAAAAAACACATGCAATGACATCTAGTGAATCAGTGTGGTTTATGAAAAGAACACACATATGCAATGACATCTCGTGGTCCATGTGGTTTAGGAAATGAACAGAAATATGCAATACATCTAGTGGATCAGTGTGGTTTATGAAAAGAACACACATGAAATCACATCTACTGGATCCATGTGGTTTAGTTAAAGAACACACATATGGAATGACATCTAGTGGATCAGTGTGGTTTATGAAAAAACACACTTGCAGTTACATGTAGTGGATCCATGTGGTTTAGGAAAAGAACACACATATGCAATTACATCCAGTGGATCAGTGTGGTTTATGAAAAGAACACACATGCAATAACATCTTGTGGATTAGTGTGGTTTATGAAAAGAACACACATATGCAATGACATCCAGTGGATCCATGTGATTTAGGAAAAGAACACAAATATGCAATACATCTAGTGGATCAGTGGGTTTATGAAAAGAACACACATATGCAATGACATCTAGTGGATCAGTGTGGTTGATGAAAAGAACACGCATGCAATTACATGTATTGGATCCATGTGGTTTAGTAAAAGAACACACATATGCAATGACTGTTGAGTTCGCAGCATAGAAAACAAAAATTTCCTACGATGGGAACAATACGCCAAGATCTATCTACTAGATACAACCAACAAGTAGATATACATCCATAGAGAACTTACCCTTGAAAACAACAAAGCTTTGTTAACGAGTTGGAACTCGTGGATGATGTAGTCGTACACTTGCCGATCTCAAGATCGTGATGAAGTCTAGTAGGTCCAGCTCCAGCACATCCATCAGATCCAACTCCAGCAAGTCCAGCACCGCAAAGCAGCGGTGCATCCGTGATCGCACATACGTCCGGTACCCCGACAACCTCCGTCCCTCGCTCTAGCAAAGCAGCGAAAGCAGCAACTCCTTTCCATATAAAGCCACCGGGAACAGGTATCTCGCTAATCCGAGACCATGGGGAATAACTAGAGGGGTAGACAGATCCTTCACAAGGAGGTGTGAGGAAGAAGGGTGAGAGGGGTGGCCTTTTATAGGAGGAGGGGGGTACCCCTCCCCATGGCCGGCGCCCCATGGGGGTGACCCTTCACCTCCTCATTCATGTGGTGGTAACTCCCTCCACATAAATTTGCGCCTTCACATTCTCTTTTAAAGTCTCCACTTTAAATGCATTAAATTTCTACAAATTTAATGCTCTCTCATTCAATAAAACTCTTATATTAATTTTATTCAGAATTTTGTTAATTACTTTAATTAACAAACATTCACATAAACCCCTGCAACATTTCAATATTACATGCAGAACCGATTTCAGCAATTTCACCCGAAACAGTTTCGGTGTCTGTTGAAATAATTCCAGCGCTTTCTTAAATCTTTATCTGAAACATATTTGCTCCAAATGGTGTCGGTATCCCTTAAGTGTGTCACCCTATGGTTCGCGAATAATGCAGACATTATCGAGACCCCTCTCAGATTAATAATCAGAAGCGGGACCTAGAGATCGATACTGACTCCTACATATTCCACGATGACTTCCGTGATCGTGAGAACCTTTAACGCTAGTAACTAAATCCCTTTGGCTCGCGATATATTACATGTTCGAGATTCAATCATCGGTATCTCCATACCTAGTTTGATCTCGTTACCGACATGTACTCTTTTCTCGTTCCCGTGATATAACATTCTAGTGATCTCATCACTTGCTTGCAAGCTAACCAATGTGATATCACCGAGAGGGCCCATAGTATATCTATCCATCATCGGGATGGAAAAATCCCACTCTTGATCCATGAGCCTCAACATAACACCTTCGTAGCACTGAACCCACCTTTATAGTCAGCCTATTACGGTGTGACGTTTGATGTTATCAAGATACTCTTCCGGTGTTAGCAATTAACATGATCTCATGGTCTAAGGATAAAGATTACTTCATATGATGTTATAGCAATATAAACATAATGACTTTGATCGTAATGCTATACTTCGGATGAATGTTCATCACATCATTCCACCAATGTTGTGACCTCGTTATTAACAATATCCAATGTCCATGATCAGGAAACCTTGATCATCTTGTTAATCAACGAGCTAGTCTATAAGAGAGGCATAACTAGGAACTTTGTATTTTGTTTATTAAACACACATGTATTAACGTTTCCAATTAATACAATTATAGCATGCAAAATAAACATTTATCGTAAACATGGAATAAGATAATAACCACTTTATTATTGCCTCTCGGGCATATTCCCTTCAGTCTCCCACTTGGACTAGAGTCAATAATATAGTTTGTAAACTTGTATATACAACACATAGGTGTTGAATATACGCGTTTGCTAGTGGTTAACATAATCTCCGGATCTGGCACTTTCAGGTCCGTGTGTATTTGATGTCTTTGCGTCTCTACGCATCACTCATTCTAAAATGAGATGGCATTGTATAAATTTGGTCCTTTGTTGAGACATTTAGTTCATTCGGGTTAAAATATGTTGATATTATTGTCATACAATATATCTTCATAGTATTAGCCCACTTTGAACCACACCTAATTTGATAACAAACTTCTTAACACAAATGCCCTCCTTTGCTGCTACTATAGCAGTCATATACTTAGCCTTTTGTTGTTGTATCCGTCACATTGTTTCAACTTTGGAACTTATCCAAATCCATCATGGAACATCCTTTCCATTACATTGTGCCACCCATAGTCTAAATTGAGATAAATTTAATTTATATCTTGTGAAAAAACTAGTATTAATGTAACACTTTACAATGAACTACCTTTAACTATTTGTCACTTATACATGATATATTCTTAGTTCTTCCAAAGCTCATAAGAACATCTTTACTATCGTCCAATGATCATCTTATGAATCATTCTGGTATGTGCTCATAACATTTAGAGCATAGGACATATTTGGATATATACATATCATGGTATAATTGATCAAAATATTCATGTTATTTTACTCACCAAGTGTTGAAACACTTGTATCTTGATACAATCCTTTCCATGCAGCAAGAACCTTTCTTGTTGTTTCCATATTGAACTCTTTTGATATCTCATATATGTCGTCTGGCATAACCATATTTGCGCCTCAATCTATCCATATAGACATTGATGCCAAATATTCCAGTTTTGCCTAAGTCTTTCATCGAAATCCTATTTTAATGAAATTCTTAACTTGTGTCAATAAAAGATACATCATTTCCAATCAACAATATGTACTCTACATAATGTATTGGAAATTTGTCTCAGAGTTCCCACTTAATTTCTTGCAAATGCAAGCATCTTCATCATCTCCGATGAATTTAAACTCTTTTAACAGTTTCATCATGGTGAAGATTCCAACTCCGCTATGATCACTTCAACTATTAAAGTTTGCATGCCCTTTTAGCACCCTTTGAATTAACAAAACCCTTCGGACCATGTCATGTACACGTCCAAGGTAACCATTCTATTACAAGAATCTTGTTTTGTTTATTCAACTACCACATACCAAATTATATGTAGTGGTTGCTACATTAATCCGTCAAGACTAAATATCGCTATGAAAGATCAAATCTTGTCATAGTCAACTCCTTGAACATTGCCATAAACTTCTTTCCGACATGTGGATTATTTCATAGATGTTAAACATCCATGTCTATTTCTTTATAGATCCAAACACAACTGATAGGCTTCACGCCTTTCCGGAGGGTCTTCCAAGTTCAGAAACTTGATTTCTCGTGTATGCATACTAGCATGGATTCTATGAATTCTAGTCATTTTATGGAGTCAGGGCCCATCATCGCTTCTTTGCATGTAGTCGGTTCATCATTGTCAAAACAATAACGACTTGCTTATCAAATCACACTATTTGATTCTTACCGACCCACACGGTTCAATAGGAACTCTAATCTCCGAGATCACAACCTTTGTAATCAAGGCAGCCAAGAGCATTGTGGCTGCCACCAGGACACTTTCCGGCGCTACGCTACTTAGCACATATAGCTAAGGTTCAACAACCTTATCAAAGTTCTATTGTCCTCCCACTTAACGTTTTGCGAAAAATTCCTTCTCAAGAAACTTGACGTTCCAAGTAACAAACTCTTTGTCCTCGGTGTTATGGAGAAATTACCAACAAATTCTTTGGGATAACCTACAAAGACGTGCTTATCTGACTTTGGTTGTAAACATTTTACTTATGCATAGCATACCAAAATTTAAGAAAAGACAATTCGGGTTTTATCCCAAGCCATAACTTATATGGTGTCATTTCAACGGATCACGATGGTGCTCTTTTCAGTGTAAAAGCGGTAGTCTCTAAATCTTTCATCCTTAAAACATAATGGCAGTTTAATAAATGGCACCTTTGATCTTACCATGTCAAACATGGTTTGATTTCATCTCTCGAATATGTCATACTCCTATGGTTTATCGGGAAACACAAATCATGGAACAATTCTTGAAATCTTAGGTGTTTTGCTAAACCTGTAACTCAAATATCTTCCTTTATGATCAAATCATAAACTATTTTATTTTCTTGTTATAATGATTTTTCACTTCATCTTGAAAGTCTTTGAACAATTTTAAAATGTTTCACACTTCTTCCTTATTAAGTAAATATATAAATACATTCACTCAAATTTCTGGAGAAAGCATATGAAGCAAAAAGATCCATCGCATATGGCTACACATAATGGACTATGCACATCAGCATGTACAATTTCCAATAGGCTAGGCATCCGTTCCTATTTGGCCTATGAACGGAGTTTCAATTATCTCGAGGAAAGTTTCACAAGCGTCAATTGATCAAAATCGAAGACTCCAAAAATCCATCAACATGAAGTTTCTTCATGTTTTCTTTCCAATATAATTTAAACAGCGATGTCACTTCATAAGTGATATTTCAATCATTTGTCTTGCAACATTTTAGCAATAGTGTTTATGGATGTGATTTCTCCCACTAGACTTGTAAAAGTTCATCCATACTTTATGGAATACGGTAATTATTTGAACAACCATTGTTCTCATAATAACGGAACAAAATAACAATTATTAAAACAAATCTTGAAGGCTAGGTTTGATGACAATGAAAAACACAATAACACTTTATTTGTTTTCGAGGAACATCATCACTTATTCTTTTGCCAGTTACTTAGGCCATTGTAGTTCATGAATTGCATTGTCCTGTATGACACTTCATACCAACCAATTTGGTATCCAATACTGGTATCCAATACCTAAGAACCACATCGTTTAACAAGAAAAGAATATAGCCATAACATGTATATCTTCTATATACCTAAGCTGGACATCTCCAACTTTTCTTTTCTGCCAAATATTTTATAGATTCTCTTTTAGCAATTCCTTTTCCTTTTAAAAGAATCTATCAACATCAATAGTGGTGTCATTCACATGACACATAGTATAAAGCGTGTATAGTCAAATACTAATACCTTTGGACTTGCACTTTGAAGTGGATCACCATCATCAAATGTTTGGTATTCTTTCAAAAATCCATTCTTTAGTAATCTTTCAGTGTAGCAAACATTTTACTTACATCTTCTATTCATACTTATCATGACAACTTTCATGATCAAGCTACTATATCCTATAAGGATGAATCGTGAGTATAATATTAGTTCCCAAAACCTTTTTGGTAGATTAGGACGCCTAGTGTCTCCAATCTTCACAAATTCTCATAATATGAGAACATCTATTTGTGAAATTATACTCTATCATATTGCAACCATAAAATTTGTTTCAGATATCACAATATCTTTCACACATGATGGTTTCTGAAAAAATTATTTCAGCTCCTACATAACCTCGATATTAAAACAATTTTTGAATATCAAGAATCATGGAGGCAAGCATGATACTTAAGATACTAATATTGGAATTCTTACTCTTGATTTAATACTACTTATTAAATTTCATGGAGTAGATAGAGTTTGCTGAAAGTTTACAATAGGACTTCTAAACATTAAATTAACATTCAAAACAATAAAATACCAGTTCGTAAAGTAAATATCCAGAATTCTGTAGTTCTATTATCTTAATTAAAACTAAGCATAAGGTAGTAAACATATGCCAATGACTACAACAAATTATGCAAATTCACTTCGATTTAGTTTATGACAAATTGAGTTCGACTAATCCAAATTAGAAATGAACTCCTACTCAAAAACGACATCCCTCGTGCCTTTTTTGGTGATTACATGGACCAAATCCACTACACCAAGTCCGATCATCACGTGAGTCGGTGTAGCTTCAAAGGCAAGCATCAATATGGGCATCATATCAACTATATGACTCATGCTTAACCTTTCGGTCCATGTTCCGAGGCCATGTCTGTACATGCTATGCTCGCCAAGTAAGAACCTTAGTACTTGCGTGTGTAAAATTTTCTTACACCCGTTGTATGAAAGCGCAGAGTCGAGTACACCTGATCATCACGTGATGTCTCGAAACACGATCCATAGAACGGTGCATACTTAAGGAAGAACACATTTTATCTTCATATTTAAATGAGGGATCATATTATAATGCTACTAAAACGGCAAACAAGCAATATAAGATGCAAACATCTAATGTGTAAAGTGAGATGATATGGTCCATGCATTTGATCTCTATCATATGCATTGTGGCATGATCTCTATCATTCCTTCGTGTCTAAGGCCAAGGTCTATGGAACTTACATGTTGAGTGTGTTGTAAGAGTATCTATCGTACATCTACTTACAACAATACCATATCAAGACACTAGCCCAGCAACGATCTAAACTCGACGCCTCTAATTTATCAATTGCAAGTTTTACGTCGCTTAGGGCTTTCGAAGATAGAATTGGTCTTACCTACGAACATGGAACCACAACGAGGATAACCAAGTTATTAGCAACTCGTTGTAAATAAGATATTGATTATAGTAGGAGAGACAAACACCCGCTAGACACTTATGCAAAACTAGTTGCATGTTAGTCGTGGAACCGGTCTCATGTGCGATGGCATGTAAGGTTGGTATGGGCCGCTTCATCCCACTATGCCACCAATATCCAAAATACATAGAAGATGCAATAACATGATCATCATTGCCCACATATAAACATATGTGTACTACCCATGCAAAGCACCTACGCATAGATCAGGCTCTGATACCACTGTTGGGTTCGCAGCATAGAAAACAAAAATTTCCTACAATGGGAACAATACGCCAAGATCTATCTACTAGATACAAGCAATGGGTGGATATACATCTATAGAGAACTTACCCTCAAAGACACCAAAGCTTTGTTAACAAGTTGGAACTCGTGGATGATGTAGCTCCAGAGAAGCAGCGGAAGAAGCAACTCCTTTCCAGATAAAGCCACCGGGAACATGTATCTCGCTAATCCGAGACCATGGGGAATAACTAGAGGGGGAGAGAGATCCTTCACGAGGAGGTGTGAGGAAGAAGGGTGAGAGGGGTGGCCTTTTATAGGAGGAGGGGGTACCCCTCCCCATGGCCGGCGCCCCATGGGGGTGACCCTTCACCTCCTCATTCATGTGGTGGTAACTCCCTCCACATAAATTTGCCCCTTCACATTCTCTTTTAAAATCTCCACTTTAAATGCATTAAATTTCTCCAAATTTAATGCTCTCTCATTTAATAAAAATCTTTTATTAATTTTATTCAGAATTTTGTTAATTACTTTAATTAACAAATATTCACATAAAACCCCCTGCAACATTTCAATATTACATGCATAACTAATTTCAGCAATTTCACCTGAAACAGTTTCGATGTCTATTGAAATAATTCCAGCCCTTTCTTAAATCTTTATCTGAAGCATATTTGCTCCAAATGGTGTCGGTATCCCTTAAGTGTGTCACCCTACGGTTCGTGAATAATGCAGACATGATCGAGACCCCTCTTAGATCAATAATCAGAAGCGGGACCTGGAGATCCATACTGACTCCTACACATTCAACGATGACTTCCGTGATCGTGAGAACCTTTAACGCTAGTAACTAAATCCCTTCGTCTCGCAATATATTACATGTCCGAGATTCGATCATCGGTATCTCCATACCTGGTTTGATCTCGTTACCGACATGTACTCTTTTCTTGTTCCCATGATATAACATTCTAGTGATCTCATCACTTGCTTGCAAGCTAACCAATGTGATATCAACGAGAGGGCCCAAAGTATATCTATCCGTCATCGGGATGGACAAATCCCACTCTTGATCCATGAGCCTCAACATAACACCGTCGTAGCACTGAACCGACCTTTATAGTCACCCTATTATGGTGTGACGTTTGATGTTATCAAGATACTCTTTCGGTGTTAGCAATTAACATGATCTCATGGTCTAAGGACTAAGATTACTTCGTATGATGTTATAGCAATATAAACATAATGACTTTAATCGTAATGCTATACTTCAGATGTATCTTCATCACATCATTCCACCAATGTTGTGATCTCGTTATTAACAACATCCAATGTCCATGATCAGGAAACTTTGATCATCTTGTTAATCTACGAGCAAGTTTATATGAGAGGCATTACTAGGAACTTTGTATTTTTTTTATTAAACACACATGTATTAACGTTTCCAATTAATACAATTATAGCATGCAAAATAAACATTTATCATAAACATGGAATAAGATAATAACCACTTTATTATTGCCTCTCGGCCATATTCCCTTCAATGACATCTAGTGGATCAGTGTTGTTTATCAAAAGAACACACATGCAATAACATCTAGTGGATCAGTGTGGTTTATGAAAAGAACACACAAATGCAATGACATCTAGTGGATCCATGTGGTTTAGGAAAAGAACACACATATGCAATACATCTAGTGGATCAATGTGGTTTATGAAAAGAACACACATGCAATGACATCTAGTGGATCCATGTGGTTTAGTTAAAGAACACACATATGCAATGACATCTAGTGGATCAGTGTGGGTTATGAAAAGAACACACATATGCAATTACATTATGCGGATCAATGTGGTTTATAAAAAGAACACACATATACAATAACATCCAGTGGATTAGTGTGGTTTATGAAAAGAACACAGATGCAATGACATCCAATGGATCAGTGTGGTTTATGAAAAGAACACACATGCAATGACATCTAGTGGATCAGTGTGGTTTATGAAAATAACAGACATATGCAATGACATCCAGCGGATCCATGTGGTTTAGGAAAAGAACAAACATATGCAACGACATCTAGTGGATCGGTGTGGTTGATGAAAAGAACACACATGCAATTACATCTAGTGGATCCATGTGGTTTAGGAAAAGAACACACATATGCAATGACATCTAGTGGATCAGTGTGGTTTATGAAAAGAACACAAATGCAATGACATCAAGTGGATCAGTGTGGTTTCGGAAAAGAACACACATATGCAATGACATCTAGTGGATCAGTGTGGTTTATGAAAAGAACACACATATGCAATGACATCTAGTGGATCAGTGTTGTTTCTGAAAAGAACACACATGCAATGACATCTAGTGGATCCATGTGGTTTATGAAAATAACACACATGCAATGACATCTAGCGGATCCATGTGGTTTAGGAAAATAACACACATATGCAATGGCATCCAACGGATCAGTGTGGTTTATGAAAAGAACATACATGCAATGACATCTAGTGTATCAGTGTGGTTTATGAAAAGAACACACATATGCAATGACATCTACTGGATCCATGTGGTTTAGGAAAATAACACACATATGCAATGACATCTAGTGGATAAGTGTGGTTTGTGAAAAGAACACACATTCAATGACATCTAGTGGATCCATGTGGTTTATGAAATGAAGACACATGCAATGACATCTAGTGGATCCATGTGGTTTAGTAAAATAACACACATATGCAATGACATCCAATGGATCAGTGTGGTTTGTGAAAAGAACACACATGCAATGACATCTAGTTGATCAATGTGGTTTATGAAAAGAACACACATATGCAATGACATCCAGTGGATCCATGTGGTTTAGGAAAAGAATACACATATGCAATGACATCTAGTGGATCAGTGTGGTTGATGAAAATAACACACATGCAATTACATCTAGTGGATCCATGTGGTTTAGGAAAAGGACACACATATGCAATGACATCTAGTGGATCAGTGTGGTTTATGAAAAGAACACACATGCAATGACATCAAGTGGATCAGTGTGGTTTAGGAAAAGAACACACATATGCAATGACATCTAGTGGATCAGTGTGGTTTATGAAAAAAACACATATGCAATGACATCTACTAGATCCATATGGTTTAGAAATTGAACACACATATGCAATGACATCTAGTGGATCAGTGTGGTTTATGAAAAGAACAGACATGCAATGACATCTAGTCAACAAGTGTGGTTTATGAAAAGAACACACATATGCAATAACATCCAGTGGATAAATGTAGTTTATGAAATGAACACATATGCAATGACATGTAGTGGATCAGTGTGGTTTATGAATATAACACACATATGCAATGACATCCAGTGGAGCCATGTGGTTTAGGAAAAGAACACACATATGCAATGACATCTAGTGGATCCGTGTGGTTTCTGAAAAGAACACAACTACAATGACATCAAGTGGATCCATGTGGTTTATGAAAATAACACATATGCAATGACATCTAGTGGATCCATGTAGTTTAGGAAAATATGCAATGACATCCAATGGATCAGTGTGGTTTATGAAAAGAACACACATGCAATGACATCTAGTGGATCAGTGTGGTTTATGAAAAGAACACACATATGCAACGACATCAAGTGGATCCATGTGGTTTAGGAAAAGAACACACGTATGCAATACATCTAGTGGATCAGTGTGGTTTATAAGAAGAACACACATGCAATGACATCTAGTGGATCCATGTGGTTTAGTTAAAGAACACACATATGCAATGAC
This sequence comes from Avena eriantha, assembly GCA_910589775.1. Classification (NCBI taxonomy): domain Eukaryota; kingdom Viridiplantae; phylum Streptophyta; class Magnoliopsida; order Poales; family Poaceae; genus Avena; species Avena eriantha. The sequence continues at coordinate 20,203 of CAJUXJ010000329.1, forward strand.
ATCTAGTGGATCAGTGTGGTTTATGAAAAGAACACACATATGCAATTACATTCAGTGGATAAGTGTGGTTTATAAAAAGAACACACATATGCAATAACATCTAGTGAATCCATGTGGTTTATGAAAAGAACACACATGCAATGACATCTAGTGGATCCGTGTGGTTTATGAAAACAACACACATATGCAATGACATCAAGTGGATCCATGTGGTTTAGGAAAAGAACACACGTATGCAATGACATCTAGTGGATAAGTGTGGTTTATGAAAAGAACACACATGCAATGACATCTAGTGGATCCATGTGGTTTAGGAAAATAACATACATATGCAATGACATCCAAGGGATCAGTGTGGTTTATGAAAAGAACACACATGCAATCACATCTAGTTGATCAGTGTGGTTTATGAAAAGAACACACATATGCAATGACATCGAGTGGATCCATTTGGTTCAGGAAAAGAACACACATATGCAATGACATCTAGTGGATCACTTTAGTTGATGAAAAGAACACACATGCAAGTTCAGCAAGTTCTTCATGTTGGAAATATGCCCTAGGGACAAATAGTAGTAAGGACTATTATCATATTTCATATAGTTTATGATTAAGTTTTATATCATGCTATAACTGTATTGAGTGGAAACATCAATACACGTATGATATACAAACAACCAAGGGTTCCCAGTGAAACTCTAGTCACTGGTTCATTGGTCAACAGATGATCATGTTTCCTGATCATGTGGCATTTATGCCAGTTGGAAATGAGGTCATCTCATTCGGAGAATGAGATGATGAACCAATACCCAACCTAAACATCGTGACCCGATCATATCACGAAGTTCAAGTTATGATGATTAGAAATGGATCCTCGTAGACTATTCCTTAGACCGTGAGGCTATATCAATCACTGTCTCCCGAGAATACTTAGATAGCATCAAACACCATCTAGTAAAACGGTGGTTATAAAGGTGTGTTTAGGTATTCGGAGGAAACCATAGAGGCAATATATGTCAAGAGCAGGATTTGTCCGTCCATGTGATGGGAAGATACTCAAGGGCCCATTCGAAGAAGTTATATCCAATAGCTGCGCAGCGTGTGATTGGATCACGGGGATATCACTTGTCGGGACGAGTTAAGTAGCATTGTTCAGTAACGAGATTGAACCCGACATGGTGATCTCATTGATCAGATCTCGGGCAATGCAAGTATCGAATGACAAAGGGAATAAGACACGACTGTCCTGGTTCAAACGACGAAAGATCTTCGTGGAACGCACAGGGGTCACATGGCCATCCAGGTCCCTCTGTCGATCATTGGTGCGGGAGTGTCCCAACCATGTCTGGAGTGTTCCCGAACGGTAGGGTATCATGCTTAAGGGCTTGATGATGCTTAGAGAGTGTTTATGGGATCGGTAGAATCACCGAAGAAGAGAAGGGAGAAAACCGGAAGAGTTTCGGTAAGTCCGGAGGATGTCCGGAGTGGAGGTGGAAGGTGTTCCATAGCCACGGTGATTAAATGAAATGTGAATGAATGTTAAATATTGATTTAATCATTTATTCATAATTATTTAATAAAGAGAAAATCAATTAAAAGGTCAAAAGGCTTAATGGGCCAATTTCCGGAGGGAGAGGGCCCATTAGGGAAAGGAGAGAGGGAGAAGGGGCAAGGGGGCTGGCCGGCTGGGCCTATCCCCCCGCGCGGGGCCCACTAGGGACTGGCTGGCGGCCTCCCCTCCCCTCCTCTCCTTTAGTCCCACCCCGGGACTTCAGGGGAGGTAGTGCCTCCCCCTCCCCCTATATAAAGTGGGGTATTTGGCCTAGAAAATACAACCAATAATCAATAAAGGTCTCCCCACTTTTGGGAGGACCTCCAATTGATATTTTCTCTCTCCCCTCTCTCTCTCATGACCGTGGTCCCAAGTCTGGACTGCGCGAGCGAGAGACATCTTCACCGCGGAGCACCGTCGCACTGCGGGATTCGGATCCGGGAGCTCTACTTCCGCAACTGCTGCTAGATCGGTGAAGCGGGAGTCATCGTCAGGCACCAGACTTGTGTAACTCCCACGAGGTGTCACACTTGAGGCACACAAGTCGTTGGAGCCAGAAGGAGCACAAGGACTTCATCATGACCTTGAGGTCGGCTTCAGCTCGTCTACATCAACCACGCTCTCTTGAGCGTTGATAGCGCTTTGCGGTCTTCGAGGGTAAGTTCGTGAAAAGCCCCTGCCGTTACTGTAACTAATAGATAGGTCCTGGCAGCTTCAGGGGTTCAGGGGCGTAGGGTAAATTTTTATTGTTTTCATGCGTGGAACCCCTACACTTCATCCTTAATTCTTGTAGATGGAGACTCAGTTCAGCAAGTTCGAGAAACGGAGGTCAGCTGATCTTCGAGAGGGACCTAGATTCACTGTCGGAGTTACTGGGACGCCCACATCTGGAGTTTCTTGGAGCTCAACTTCCAGGACCCCCAGGAGGATACTTACAGTGGCTTGTCACCGCTGACCTTAGAGGGAGCATCGAAGCACCAACCTCTGGGAGAATTCAGTTCTCTGTGAGAGAGAGCAACTGGCTAGATGGATTAGCCAGGGCAATGCATGAAGCTCTCGCACGTCTATGTGCCCTCAGCGTCAACCAAATCCAAGGAACCCGTTTTGCTCACTATGTAAGACGTGACTTCATGGGAATGCCAGTGGAGATGCCTGGTCACCCAGAGTTGAGGCGTCAAGTGGAGAATCTTGACTTCTTGCTGCACGACAGACAGCAGGAACTGGACAATGCTAGAGAGTTAGCCAACTAGAACCGTGCCATTGCCGACCAGAAGGCCTAGACTTTCACACTGCTCGTCCAGGATCGCCAGTCTCTTCACCGCCAGCGTGCAAAGAAGGATCGCACCATCGCCCGTCTTCGCAAGAAGATGACGACCTCGAGAAGACCGTCAAGGAGCAAGAAGCTCAGCTTGCCGCAAAGGAGGAAGAAGAGGAGGGTGAAGACATCTAGGGAGACATGGATTCTTACCTCAGCAACGATGACGACTTTCTGGAGGAGGATGCTATGGACTTCTACACTGACGATGAGGACTCCGACTTCATCGACGATGAGTAGATGCACTAGAGCACTGTCGTAGCATGAGATGTATCGGTCCCACTGTATCGTAGCTTGTAGACTGGTTCTTCAAACCATCTGTTTTTCCTTTGATTGTTGTAGTGTGTGTTGTATCATGTGCTTGTTTGCATGAATGAAATGGAGTTAGCTGAAAAACCTGAGTCAAACTCAAATTTTTAGCTTTGAAACCAAAACCATGAACCTTAGAACTTTCCCTCTTACCCTTGTATCTATCTCAATCTTCAGATGACTCGTGGAAACCAAGGAGGGAGCAGCTCGTCGCAAGACCCAATGCTGCAGATCTTGCAGAATCTCATCGCAGACAGGGAAGCAAGCAGGGCAGAGCGCCAAGCCAACTTAGCAACATTGCAACAGATCGCCCAGATGGCTCTCAACAACCAAGGGCATGGAAACTAGGACCACCATGGGTCCAAACTTAAAAACTTTCAGAATACCAATCCCCCAATCTTTAACCAAGCTGAAAACCCACTAGATGCTGATGACTGGTTGCAGACAATGGAAAACAACTTAGAAGTTGCAGGAGTTGATGACAACGAGAAAGTTCTCTTCGCCACCCACTATCTGGCAGGACATGCAAGAGCTTGGTGGACTAGTATCCGCAACATGAACCATGGTCAAGTGATGACATGGGAAGCATTCAAAATCAAGTTCAGCCGCACCCACGTGCCGCAAGGTCTAGTCAATAGGATGAGAGATGAATTTCGCGACTTGAAGCAAGGTAGAATGACTGTGGTGGAGTACCATGGTAGATTCCTGTCGCTTGCCAGATATGCACCGGATGAGATCACCACGGAGGCCAAGAAGAAGGAGAGATTCTTGAACGGACTGCATGATGAGATGCAAACTGTCCTCGTCAACATCCGCTTCGAGGATCTCGAAGAGCTAGTCGACTCTGCCATTCAGATGGAAGGGAAGATTAACCAGGCAAACGACAACCGCAAACATCGTATGATGCAGCAATCTAGATCCAGCAGTCACCAGAAGTACCATCCCAACCCCTCACCAGGATATGCACCAAGGAACAATCGACCCCCAATGTCTCGCCCAAGCTACCCCAACCGTAGCGGAGGCAATGTGAAATCCGGAGGCAACAATCACAACTCTGGCAATGCCAACAACTTCAACCGTGCACCTCCCAAGAGCAACAACCACAACAACAACAACACTGCACCCAGAACTGGCAGCAACGTTGTGCCTGTCGCAGCTAAGGACAAGTCCCAGATCACTTGTTTCGAGTGTGGAGTGAAGGGTCACTATTCCAATGAGTGTCCCAAGAAGACTGCCACCACTGCCAATGTGAATGCCCCAGCTCAGCAGCAGCGTCGTGTTCAACCAGGAAGAAGATTTGCTCCAGGGAACCCTCACAACCGCAACAGTCGTCTCTTCCACATGAACGCAGAAGAAGCCCAAGAAGCGCCAGATGTAGTGCTGGGTATGTTTTCTGTCAACTCAGTTTTAGCAAGAGTATTGTTTGATTCGGGAGCATCGCATTCATTTTTCACAGAAGAATTTGCATGCAATAGTAAGATTCACCCAACCAATTTGAAGCATGTCATGATAGTTCAAATCCCCGGTTCAACAACCAAAGCTAGAAAATTTTGCAAAGTTGTGCCTATCAGAATACATGGGATAGATTTTTATGCCAACCTAATTGTACTTGGAACCAAAGGATTGGAAGTAGTACTAGGTATGGACTGGATGTCAAGGCATAAAGGACTGATAGACTGTGCTAAGAAAGCCATCACCATGACCAGTAGTTCTGGAGTAACAGTAGAGCATATCTCTGAAACCTTACCTCGTCAATTCAAGTGCAACAAGAGTCTAGCCCTACCCACCATAGACCAAGTCAGAGTACTCTGTGAATACCCCGACGTATTCCCAGATGAATTGCCAGGTATGCCCCCGGATAGGGATATTGAGTTCATTATCAAACTAATCCCCAGAACCGGACCCATAGCCTAGAGACCCTATAGCATGAACCCCTCAGAGTTAGTGGAACTGAAGAAGCTGTTGGATGCCATGTTAGAGAAAGGCTTGATTCAACCAAGCGCATCGCCATGGAGATCACTAGTGTTATTCATCGACAAGAAAGATGGAGGCAATTGTTTGTGCACAGATTACAGAAAGTTGAATGATGTCACCATCAAGAACAAGTACCCCTTGCCGAAGATAGAGGATCTTTTTGATCAATTGACTGGAGCTGAGGTATTCTCAAAGATTGATCTTAGGACTGGTTATCACCAACTTAAGATTCGTGCAACGGATATTCCGAAGACCGCCTTTACTACTCGCTATGGTTTATACGAGTATACGATTATGTCTTTTGGATTAACCAATGCCCCTGCTTATTTCATGAATCTCATGACTAAGATCTTTATGAATTTCCTAGATAAGTTTGTAGTTGTGTTTATCGACGACATCCTTATCTACTCCAAGTCAGAAGAAGAGCATGAGCAACATCTGAGAATCATCCTAGAAACCCTGAGAGAGCATCAGTTATATGCCAAGTTCAGCAAGTGTGAATTTTGGCTGAAAGAAGTAGGATTCCTAGGACATATTGTGTCTGTTCGAGGAGTCTCTGTTGATCCCGACAAGATCAAAGATGTCGAAGAATGGGAAGCCCCAACCACTCAAACCCAAGTCCGTGCATTTCTCGGATTAGCGGGATACTACCGCAAGTTCGTAGAAGGATTCTCGAGCATCGCCAGACCCATGACCCAATTGTTTAAGAAGGACAAGAAGTTTGAATGGACCGACAAATGTGAAGCCAGTTTCCAGGAGCTGAAGAAGAGATTAATATCAGCCTTAATATTGATCATGCCAGACATCAAGAAGCAGTTTGATGTATATTGTGATGCATCCAAGATTGGTCTAGGATGTGTACTGATGCAAGAAGGCAGAGTCATCACGTATCTGTCTGGACAACTGAAGAAGCATGAGCAGAACTATCCGACCCATGATCTTGAATTAGCAGCTGTAGTGCTGGCATTGAAGACATGGCGTCATTATCTGATGGGTAATCGTTGTGAGATTTACTCAGATCACAAGAGCTCGAAGTATATTTTCACTCAAAAGGAGCTGAATATGAGGCAAAGGAGATGGATAGAGTTAATCAAGGATTATGACCTTGACATTCACTATCACCTCGGCAAAGCCAATGTGATAACGGATGATCTTAGTAGATTGCCGTGTAGGCTAAACTACATGATCAAGGAGAAGCAACCCATTTTGTATGAAGAGTTGGAGCAGTTCAGAACTGAGCTAGTTAGCAAAGGATTCTTAGCTAGCATTGAACTTCAACCCACTTTGATTAGCCAAATCAAGGAAGCCCAGAAGGGAAATGAAAGTATCGACGGAATCAAATGTCGTATTGGTACAGGAAAGGTACCTGGATTCACTAAAGACGAAGGAGTACTATGGTACAAAGGACGTATCTGTGTGCCAGCAGATTCAGAACTGAAGCAAGTTATCATGAAGGAAGCTCATGATACTCTTTATTCTATCCACCCCGGAGGAACGAAGATGTATCAAGATTTGAAAGAGCAATTTTGGTGGAACAAGATGAAAAGAGAAATCGGAAGCTACATCGCAAAGTGTGACATCTGTCAAAGAGTCAAAGCAGAGCACTAGAGACCTGCAGGACTGTTGCAACCATTGCAGATTCTGGAATGGAAATGGGATTCCGTCGGAATGTACTTTATCACCGGTTTGCCTACTTCCAGTAGGGGAAATGACTCAATCTAGGTCATAGTTGATAGACTGTCCAAGGTAGCTCACTTCATACCTGTCAAGACTACCTACCATAGTTCAAAGCTAGCAGAGTTGTACATTGCTAGAATTGTTAGTCTGCATGGAACCCCCAAGACCATAGTATCAGATCGAGGAACCCAGTTTACCCCGAGATTTTGGCAGAAAGTCCAAGAAGGATTGGGAACCAAGTTGAATTTCAGCACCGCTTATCACCCGCAAACTGATGGACAGACTGAGAGAGTCAACTAGATCCTAGAGGATATGTTAAGATCTTGTGTGTTAGAGTACGGATCCAAATAGGAAGACTGCCCGCCTTTCACAGAATTCTCATATAACAACAGTTATCAAGCTACTTTGCAGATGGCACCATTTGAGTTCCTATACAGAAGAAAGTGTTGCACCCCTTTGAATTGGTCGCAAGTAGGAGATAGTCAGATCTTTGGACCTGACATTCTCCGAGAAGCAGAAGAGAAGGTTCACAAAGTCTGTGAGCACCTCAAGACCGCCCAATCCAGACAGAAGAGTTACGCTAACAATAGAAGGAGAGACCTGACTTTCAATGTCGGAGATTTTGTATATCTCAAGGTTTCACCATTGAAGGGAACATAGCGCTTTAGTCTGAAAGGAAAGTTAGCCCCCAGATATATCGGACCCTTCAAGATTCTAAACCGTCGAGGAGAAGTATTGTATCAACTGGAACTACCTGAAGAGATGTCAGCCATCCACAATGTGTTCCATATCTCGTTACTTCGCAAATGGCTGGAAGTGCCAGAGAAGACTGAAGTTTTCAAGAACATCGATCACAGAGCTGTGGAGATAAACAATGACCTGACATATCATGAAGTGCCCATCTGTATCTTAGAGGAAGCTTACAGAACCACCAGGACCAGGAGTATCAAGTTTCTCAAGATTCAGTGGAGCAACCATACCGAGGAGGAAGCCACTTGGGAGCGCGAAGATTACATTAGGACAGAGTTCCCAGATCTCTTTAGTTCCTAGTTTTCTTTGTAAATCTCAGGACGAGATTTTGTTTAAGGGGGGAAGGTTTTTAACATCCCAAAACTTTAATCCAAGGTTATGAAGATCCAAATCATCAAAATTAGGGTTAACAAAAACTTTTCCAATTAAAATTATTAATGCATTCATATGTGTGTGTATTTAAATAGGAGTTGATTTGAATTGCCATGATTAAGTGATCCATTACTTGTAAAATGATTCTTAGGTGAAATAAACATCATCTAAATAATTCTCAAACAAATCCCAAAGAAAAACAACTCAAAATAAATAAATGAAGTGAATGGTCATTTGTGCCATTTTAATCAACATGCCTACTTTAGCTATTCCTATAACTCAAAACCTAACAGAAACAATTATGGATCTTTGCACCCCTTGATAGTACACCTAATGATGTACCAAGGCCCACTTTGTGATTTGCCAAAAACATTCAAACACTAAATTTAAATGGCAGTTGAAAATTGAATCTATTTCATATGGGAAGATCCCACTATTTCAAAAACCATTCAAATGAGCTCAAAATTCAAAACCCAAGCACCCACAGAGTCTCAAGCTTAATACTAGCACACCCAACAAAAATCTTTTCAAAATTCAAAAAGAAAGTTCTTGCGGCCATTTCATCAAACACATGGTAGGCATGAATTACACTTAGTAATTAGCTCACTGTTTGCAACAGGGTTTTGCACCCATTCTTCCTCCAAACACTCCATTTGTCCCCAAATGATCTAACCAAAGCCTTTGCACCCCATCCCCTACAACCTAGTGGCATTGCCATGCCATGCCGAGCATCAACTCGCCGGCCAAACCTTGCCCCGCTGCAGCAGACCATCTCCCTCTCTCTCGCCATGTCTACTAGCTAGCTCACACCTCACCGCCACCCTATGTCCGCTCCCCGAGCCAGGACAAGCCGTGGACCACCGAGGAACCGCCACGCACTGCCTGTCTGCGCCATGCCGAGCACGCGCCAGAGCGCCGCGCCCGACACGCGTGGAAAAGCCACTGCTCGATCGCAGCCCGCGTCCACCGCTCTGCCACGACCCTAGGAGCACATTAGACATGCCCATTCGCCTCCCAACTCACCACAGCCACCGCTCGTCGTCGAGACCGCCGCCTCTGCCGCTCAGAGCACGCGCACCGCCCGACCGCATGCCACCGCCCCTAGTCCCGCATTGATCACGTAGAGCACCGCAGGAGACCAGCGACCGCCCCTACCTCGAGCCACGCTGCTAGCACGCTGTGCAGCCCTCGCTAGAGCCGCTCGCGTCGTCGTCCTATAAATAGAGGCCTTCCCCAGCCATTTATAGCACACCACTCACCTCCCCTCACCTCACTGACCGTTCCCCACCTCTAGCCGGAGCAAGGCGAGCAGCCGTTCACCGGAATTGCACTGGAGCAGGCCGCTTCTGGAGGAGAAGGGCGCTGCTGATTGCGACCACCCTCGGAGCCACCTCGACCGTCCCTGAGCTCGTCGTCGACCACCAGTTCGTTTGCCCGCCTCGCCGTTGTTGCTGGAGCCTGGTACGCCCCCTGAGCACCCCCACCGAGCCGCTAGGGTTAGAGTTTGCCGGCGACCTGTTCGTCGTCGACGACGAGCCCTAGCCATTGATCCCCGTTCTAATTCAACGACCCACATCGCCCCGTACCACTTCGCGGTTATGAGCCTCTGACCGGTGGACCCCCCTGTCAGCTGAGCCCCGCGCAGCGTACTGTCACTAGGCCGGCCCGTTAGCGTTCCCTCGCAACCCAGTTAGTTTGAATTAGGATTTTTCTTTTTAGTTTAAACCTAGTTATGTTCCCTAGTTTGAAATTCATTTCAGATAGATTTACAAATCCAAATGGAGTGATTCCAATTTTGCTAGAAAGCTACGGAAAAGATCTACCCAAGCCCGTTGGATTTAATTCAATTAGAGTTAGAGATCTCTCCTAGTAAAGATAATAAGACAGAATCATTTGCACCTTGCAACATTTTTATAAAATCAACCAAGATAGATTTTGAGTTGATTCCAGCTCTCAAAAATCACATGTCACCATACCTATCTAAATATGTAATAATATTAAGGTTTACATGCAGTGACTTTGAACTAGAACCAAAATAATGCTATATAGGCATTTCTGGTCACTTTAAATCATTAAATAATGAACTTAAACCAAAGTAATTGTGATCCAACCCTTAAAGCACATTCCCATATGTTAGAATATGTGGTGATGACATGTGTTCACATGATCCCATATTTTAAGTGGTGAATATTAAATCTTAGTTAATTTTCAGTGAGTAGAAATTACTTTTCTAAAATAAAAAGAAGGAAACTAGTTAATAAAACTTGTGATGTTTGTGATGATACTAGATCATCAACTATATGCCTTAGAGTGCTAATAAGACTAGTTAAGTATTTTTTGGTGATTGTGTACTCCGTATGTATTTATAGACGATAGTACCGACCAAGTCTACGAGGAGGAGGAGTTCTACCAAGAAGAAGAAGAAGAAGAAGAGGAAGAAGAAAACTTCAACCACTGCACTACACAAGGCAAGCCACCATTAACAATGCAAGCTAAAACTTGCAAGTATAATGCTTAGCAAGCTAGGATTAAACTAGATGGTTTAGAAAAGATGCTTTAGGCATGCTTGAGTTATACCACTTTGACTAGTATTTACCCCAAGTCTAAGTTTAAAACTTTACTACCTTTACTATATTCAAAGTTCTTTACTTATTTTGAAGGTAGCATAAAGAGTATAAAACTTGACCTATATAGAACCTTGTAGATGTTATTCTATGGCATGAGATTGATCCCATCTTTTCCACCTTAGTGAACACTCTTAACTTAGTAGTTTAGAGTAGATAAAAACTTGAGTCACTTTAGATGGGAACACTTGGTGAAAATGACTTGTGAAAACCTTGGAATGATAAGTCATTCTATTGAGATGTTTTGACATGTGTTGAGAAACTCAAATGGTTTATGATGGTGAAAATGTTGAGGTATGAGCCTTAACCCTTTTATAAAACTGATGGTTGGATTCGGATGCGATACCATTCCAAATTTATCGTACAACCACATTACCTGAATTGGGTAAGGCTTAGCCGGAAGTTTATATGCATTAGTATTAGTTCCCTCGCGGGAGAGGTTTGAGCTGAGGCTACCTCTGAATGTTGTCCACCTATGAAGTGCCCAAGATGACAGATGGTCATGGTTGGGAGGCCATGCTCATAGGAGAGGTGCTTATACTAGGGTGTGTAAAGGAAAGGTTATGTTTGATTATCTGCATACTAAGTATGATGGTTCAGGGTTATCCCTGATAGATGTATCGAATCTTGTGGTGAAAGTGTACCACCTCTACAGAGTGTCAAACTATTCGAATAGCCGTGTCCGCGGTTATGGACAGTTGGAATGGCCATACTGTTTCGTTGTCAGATATTTTCAAAATAACTTATGAAATGAATGATGAATCTTGATTTGACCACAACAGGGTTGTGTTTATGACACTAGCTTCCCAACTTAAGTGATTCTAGAACTTTATTTTATCTTTCTTTGTTTCTGAACTCAGCTTAGGTTTCAAACTTAACCTTATAGTTAAACTTAGAGTTAACACTTTACTTTGGAACTATCCTACTTGTTAGTGGTAGTTTGCGAGTACTTAAAGAGTACTCATGGCTTTTGTCCCTGGCTATTCTCATGGCCAGACTATGATAACTAGGACTATCTGCCTTCATCAGCATTGCCTGTGCCCCTGAAGATGGACCCCACTGCTACGCGTATCTTTTATTTCCGCTGCTTGCTGTATTAAGACTGGATCATGAGATCCTTATTTGTGTAAGTCCTTATGTATGGTTTGTAGTGGATGATGTACTGTGATATCCAATTTGTTATGTCTCGCAAAATGATAATCATGGAATTGTGATGAATGACATAATAGGCATCTGGGATTAAAAATCCGGGTGTTGACATTTAGGAAAATAACACACATATGCAATGACATCTAGTGGATCAGTGTGGTCGATGAAAAGAACACACATGCAATTACATGTTGTGGATCCATGTGATTTACGAAAAGATCACATATGCAATGACATCTAGTGGATCAGTGTGGTTTATGAAAAGAACACACATGCAATGACATCAAGTGGATCAGTGTGGTTTAGGAAAAGAACACACATATGCAATGACATCTATTGGATTAGTGTGGTTTATGAAAAGAACACACATATACAATGACATCCAGTGGATCCATGTGGTTTAGTAAAAGAACACACATATGCAATGACATCTAGTGGATCAGTGTGGTTTATGAAAAGAACACACATGCAATGACATCTAGTGGATCCTTGTGGTTTAGGAAAAGAACACACATATGCAATGACATCTAGTGGAACAGTGTGGTTTATGAAAAGAGCACACATGCAATGACATCTAGTCAATCAATGTGGTTTATGAAAAGAACACACATATGCAATAACATCCAGTGGATCAATGTAGTTTATGAAAAGAACACACATGCAATGACATCTAGTGGATCAGTGTGATTTATGAATATAACGCACATATGCAATGACATCCAGTGGATCCATGTGGTTTAGGACAAGAACACACATATGCAATGACATCTAGTGGATCAGTGTTGTTACTGAAAAGAACACACATGCAATGACATCTAGTGGATCCATGTGGTTTAGGAAAATAACACACATATGCAATGACATCCAATGGACCATTGTGGTTTATGAAAAGAACATACATGCAATGACATCTAGTGGATTAGTGTGGTTTATGAAAAGAACATACATATGCAATGACATCCAGTGGATCCATGTGGTTTAGGAAAAGAACACACATATGCAATGACATCTAGTGAATCAATGTGGTTGATGAAAAGAACACACATGCAATTACATCTTGTGGATCCATGTGGTTTATGAAAAGAACACACATATGCAATGACATCTAGTGGATCAGTGTGGTTTATGAAAAGAACACAAATGCAATGACATCTAGTCAACAAGTGTGGTTTATGAAAAGAACACACATATGCAATAACATCCAGTGGATCAATGTAGTTTATGAAAAGAACACACATGCAATGACATATAGTGGATCAGTGTGGTTTATGAATATAACACACATATGCAATGACATCCAGTTGATCCATGTGGTTTAGGAAAAGAACACACATATGCAATGACATCTAGTGGATTAGTGTGGTTTCTGAAAAGAACACAACTACAATGACATCAAGTGAATCCATGTGGTATATAAAAATAACACACATGCAATGACATCTAGTGGATCCATGTGGTTTAGGAAAATAACACACATATGCAATGACATCCAATGGATCAGTGTGGTTTATGAAAAGAACACACATGCAATGACATCTAGTGGATCAGTGTGGTTTATGAAAAGAACACACATGTGCAATGACATCCAGTGGATCCATGTGGTTTAGGAAAAGAACACACATATGTAATACATCTAGTGGATTAGTGTGGTTTATGAAAAGAACACACATGCAATTACATGTAGTGGATCCATGTGGTTTAGGAAAAGAACGCACATATGCAATGACATCTAGTGGATCAGTGTGGTTTATGAAAAGAGCACACATGGAATAACATCTAGTGGTGGTTTATGAAAAGAACACACATATGCAATGACATCTAGTGGATCCATGTGGTTTAGGAAAAGAACACACATATGCAATACATCTAGTGGATCAATGTGGTTTATGAAAAGAACACACATGCAATGACATCTAGTGGATCCATGTGGTTTAGTTAAAGAACACACATATGTAATGACATCTAGTGGATCGGTGTGGTTTATGAAAAGAACACACATATGCAATTATTTTCAGTGGATCAGTGTGGTTTATAAAAAGAACACACATATGCAATAAAATCCAGTGGATTAGTGTGCTTTATGAAAAGAACACACATGCGATGACATCTAGTGGATCTGTGTGGTTTATGAAAACAACACACATATGCAATGGCATACAGTGGATCCATGTGGTTTAGGAAAAGAACACACATATGCAATGAAATCTAGTGGTTAAGTGTGGTTTCTGAAAAGAACACACATGCAGTGACATCTAGTGAATCCATGTGGTTTATGAAAAGAACACACTTGCAATGACATCTAGTGGATCCATGTGGTTTAGGAAAGTAACACACATATGCAATGACATCCAATGGATCAGTGTGGTTTATGAAAAGAACACACATGCAATGACATCTAGTTGATCAGTGTGGTTTATGAAAAGAACGCACATATGCAATGACATCCAGTGGATCCATGTGGTTTAGGAAAAGAACACACATATTCAATGACATCTAGTGGATCAGTGTGGTTGATGAAAAGAACACACATGCAATTACATCTAGTGGATCCATGTGGTTTAGGAAAAGAACACACATATGCAATGAGATCTAGTGGATTAGTGCGGTTTATGAAAAGAACACACATGCAATTACATCATGTGGATCAGTGTGGTTTAGGAAAAGAACACATATGCAATGACATCTAGTGGATCCATGTGGTTTAGGAAAATAACACACATATGCAATGACATCCAATGGATCAGTGTGGTTTATGAAAAGAACACACATGCAATGACATCTAGTGGATCAGTGTGGTTTATGAAAACAACACACATATGCAATGACATCTATAGGATCCATATGGTGTCGTCGGATTGATGACAAGTACGCCATGAGGGCGTCCTCGAGGCGTGCGGAAGAGAGGGGTGTGAGACGTACGGTGTTCCGGGACGGTGAGCACACAAGTCGGTTACAGAGTACATCTTGAACTACAAGTAACATTATGGGCCTAAGTCGGTAAGTCTTCTGGGCCTTCACGTAGCCGGATTGGACCCCATCTTTTCTCCCTGATTGGGTCGCCCGTGAAACAAAGCTCTACCCCAAAGTGGGCCACCCTGGCCAGTGAGAAACTGTGAGGATACCCGGAAAGTAAATCCCCAACAGCGGCCCCCGGAAGTCTCTAAGATCCAAATTCGGATTTATCATCGTCTCGCTTGATCTTCGGCTTGTAGAATCTTGAAGGGTTCCTGAAACTTCACAACAAAAAATACGATCGGGGTCTTAAAAAATAAGTCGGACCTATCAACACGTTACTTGGATTTTCTAGCTTGATTTCAAACTAAGCCGGAACTTGGTCTTTGACGTCATCTGACACTCGTCATGGTCAAGTCACGTCATCTGACAAACATCCTGTCAGCACGACCGTTGGTGGGTCCGCTGTTCGCGGAACCGAGGCGTCGTTTCAATGTGTACGCGGAGATTGAGGCAACATAATCATCACGTGGGTCCTTCCCAGTTCCTTCCACGACGCGTGGCGGTTGAACTGTAGCATTTGCACGAATCTTGGCGCAGTTAGGTAGATATAAGGGGTGAGGATTCTCCTCCTCCTTTCTTCACCTGTTCCCTTGCCGTTTCCTCTCCTCCAAATCTCTCCCGCACGCACAGAGCTCCTCTACTTTCCCCAAAAACACCCAGCGCCGCCCATCTTAGGTCACCAGCTCACCGGAGAAATGGTTTCTTCATCCTCTTCCGGTTTGGCGACAGTGGCGGCGACGGAAGCGGCGGCGGAGAAGGAAAGCTATCGCGGGGTCTGGATTCCCTTCGTGCTGTACGACGAGAAGCTCCATGGCGTGAAGATAGAAGGGCTCCTCCACGCTGGCGACTAGCGGAGCGGTTTCGGGGAGACCGTCCCAACACGCGCGCCGGCAAGCGGGTCCACTTCGGCACCCAACTCGATAGAGGTTTGTCGTTTCCTCCCTCGGAATTCTTTTCCGAGGTGATAGATCACTATAGTGTTCAACTCCACCATCTTCCTCCCAACTCTCTCCTAGAGATGAGCTCCTATGCGGCTTTGTGTGAGGGATTTCTCGGCATTAGGCCGAGTCTTACCTTCCGGTACTATTTCCATGTCCGGAGAAATTCTATTACTGCCGGTGTTCCTTATATCACCTGTACAATTAGTTTTTCACTTAGACGCGAGCGCACATATCCCAAAATCTTAGCTAGTGACTTGGTCAAACAGTGGCCAGCCACCTTCTTTTATCACAAGGATATTCTGGCTCCCGGCAAAGCCACTGCTTTGCCGGCTTTCATCGATGGAGCTGCCACGGCCCAACCGTCTTGGCACGAGGCTCCTCCGGCTCTCAATGATGATCTGATCCTCGCTAAGAGGCGGATCGAATATCTGATCAAACACAAAGGACTGAAGTGATCCGACTTGGTCCAATGCTGGGTGTCACGCCGGATCCAGCCCCTTGAGTACCACGGAGACCGACTGATGAACTCCATCACTTCGTCCAAGAAAGATTCCCTCCGCATCAGCCCCAGAGCCTATACCACGCAAGGCTATATAAGCCAGATTAAATGGCTGATAAGGGAGCGGGTCGAGAGGAGGATCCCGGAGGTTTCTCTGGATATGCATACGGCGGAAAACCCCATAGTGCCGGAAAGCTTCTAACAATAAACCTTTTTATGTGTTTCAATCTTTAAGTTTACATCGCAATACTAATATGTTTTCTTATTTTCAGCTTGCTGACCTCCTCGAGTCGAAACTTGCTCCACTCGAGGGATATCCTCCAGAGTTTTCTCAGGAGGCAGAACTGGTCCCATTGACGGACATTGTGCTTAAGAAATGCAAGGCTCCGATAGTGGCTATCGGTACAAAGGAGGTGCCTGTCGTGAAGAGGTAACTTTCACCACAATTTCTGCCTTTGTACCTTACTCGAATTTTCTTCCGAGATATAATTTTTTCGACTTTATTACATTCTCAGAGCTAAGCAGCTCATCAAGGGCAAGGGGAAGGGAACTTCTTCGAAGCCCCTGCGACAGACGAAGCTTAACATAGCTTCTCCTGTCGTGGCTCCTCCGACTCCTGCCCCTCAACATTCCGCAACGCCGGTGATCATTCCTTCTCCAGCTGTCGTAGAAGATCCAGCTCCTTCAACGGAGCATGTGATCCTTGAATCACAAACTAAAGTCACCATGAGTGAGTCAGGTATAGATAAGGGTGAACCCTCTTCGGGTAATGATCCCTTGGTAGAGATCTTCGCCAAAAACCCTCTCAGCAATCCGGGTCTTGCCAAGTTTAGCTTGTCCCAGAAATCTGCGGAAGAGATCTAGCGGTTGGCCAGGCAATGCCTGGAGAAAAGAAACTTATCTGCCGAAGAAGAAGCACTAGAAGCAGAGGACATCAGGTACTCTGACCTTCTTGCACAAGTGCATCTTCACGACGAGAGGATAGGGACTGGTGAGCTTCCAACAACGCCAGTGGTCCCTCTGACTCTTGCCAAGAAGGTTGCTATTGAAGTAAATGCGAGTTTGGATAAATTTACTCGCGAGCAATATGTAAGTCAGAATTCTAACTCTTGTTTTCCCTCATTTCATATCATATCCTCTAGACCCCAAGCATGAAGTAGGATATATAATCCGATTTTATGCTTCCTTAGGATGCCAAAGAATGAACTAGTGTAGCCCCCAAGGCTCGTGCTGATGTTATAAAAATATTAACCCCAGTCTTTAGTAGACCTCTAACTTTGGGTATTCTGACTTACAGAAAGTATGTTCCTATAACCAGGATTTGTAAAAAAATGTCTGCAACAAGCAGAGAGAGATCAAGGCTCTCCGACTTATGAATGTTGAGCTTAAGGTCTCCAAGGATGAGGCCGAAGGTAAACATTCCGAGACTCAAACCTTGTCTTTCATGTTTTCATAGTCGAATTTTTTTGAACTGTTATTCTTTTTTGACTTATAGCGCTGGTAAAGCAGTCCTGCCCCATGATTGAAGAGGCCGAAAATCTCAAAACTTTGGTGGTGGAGAACAAGGAACTTCGCCAAGAGCTGGATAAGCTCAAAGCGGATCATGAGAAGAGGATAGCTCAAGTTCTCGAGTCCTCCTCCATGGCCACTGACGAGCGCTATCGCAAGATTTCCGCTCAAGATCAAAAAATCTCGGACCTCTATAATGAGATGTGCAGAGAGAAGGACCTTTCCGAGGCGCTCCGGGCTGAACTCCGGAGTCTTCGGGTAGAGAAGACCAAGATTGACGACGTCATCTTCGGTATGTTCCATCTGTCTGACTTGTCCATTTTCTTCGACTTCTTTCAATGTCGGATTTTCTTAACTACTTTGTGTATAGGTCCTCTGAACTTGACAGACTGCACCTCCGCCGAACCCCGCACCCACCGGCTTACCCAAGTCGGTGACCTGCTTCATGACTTCCGCCAATCCCTTGAGGATATTGGCGAAGCTCTCAAGATTCCGGATATGCATAGCATGTCGAATTTTTAGGTGCGGGACAACGCAAAGGAGATGCCGTAGCTTGTCCAGGATTGGAATATGTCGTACGCGTGATCCGGAGCGCAGAACGCTCTCACCATGGTCATGAGCCACCATGGAAGCATAGAGATATGGCAAGTGACCAGAGGGTATTCTAAAGTGGATGAAGATGGCCAGGAGCAAGACATCAAGGCTATTATGGACTCCTGTGCCGGATATGGGTGTCACGTGGCTGATTTGACCAGCTACGACACTCCTTTCTTCACCCGCGTGGACACTCCGCCTCCGCCTCCAGAAGAAGCAGCAAAAGTTTTCGACGATGACCGCACCATTTCGGATGTGGACATCTCGGAACGATATCAAGGCGATGTATCCAGCGAGCCGGCAGCTCCTTCTTCTCCTCCTGCATCATAGATTGCCAGAAACACTTGTATTATTCTGAAAAACATGGTGGATCTGTAAATATGCAGTACTATAATTTTGCTAGCGCTAAGCTTTTGATCTATTCAGCACTTTTGGCTTTAAATTTTTGTGTGCCTACAATGTTTACATAAGCACTTGAACTTTTTCGTCTATAGTTATCGTTTATCTGGCTTTCCGCCTTGTCCCTTTCATGAGCTGGCAAAACCTTCTGCCCGAAAACTTTGCCGAGCAATGGAGCTCAATTGCTAAACTAGTTTAAACTCGAAAACAAAGCTGGCTTCTAGTACCAACAATTCACTACTTGGAAAATGCCCGCATCTAGCAATCAGACAAATAACTAAAGGAAATACTAGAAACTTTAGAGTTATACCCGAGGGTAGCAATTTTAGAATCGGAAATCTAAACCAGAACGAACATGAGCATAAAGTACTTTCAAGCATTCTGGGATTTTCGACTATGACATGATCATTCGGAAATAAGATGGTAAAAACTTCTCAGAAAAAACTTGAGGTAACCAAAACTTTTATTTCTCACAGAACATGTACATATATATGATTACAAAGAAAGATAAACTAAGAATAAAAGGGACGTAGCTCAGCAATATTCCATGGTCTATCTAACTCATCCGGATTTGTACTGCCTCCAGCTCTCTTTCTCTTCTTAGTAGCAGGTCTTTCTTTGACTGGCCTCATGTCAGTTAAGTAATACGAACCATTGTGCAATACTCGACTAACTAAAAAGGGCCCTTCCCATACTGGGGAAAGTTTGTGCTTCCTTTGTTGCACAAGCCGGAGAACCAAATCGCCTTTATTGAAAGATCTGTTTCTGACTCTCTGGCTATGATACTTGCGTAACTTCTGCTGATAGGCTATTGATCTCATTTCAGCAACGACGCGAACTTCTTCGACTAAGTCGAGATCGTTTTGTCGAGAAATCTCGGCATCCTCTTCAATATATGCGGCCACTCTAGGAGACGTGTGAATCAAATCACTAGGAAGAACTGCTTCTGCGCCATAGACCAAGAAGAAAGGTGTGTATCCGGTTGACCTGTTCGGAGTCGTTTGTAAACTCCATATTACAGAGGGTAATTCCTCTGCCCAAGCCCCCGTAGCACGTCGTAGTGGTGCTTTGAGTCTCGGTTTTAGGCCTTGTAGGATTAAACCATTTGCTCTTTCGACTTGTCCGTTAGCCCGTGGATGTGTGACTGCCGGAATGTCAAGCTGGATATTTTTCTCGTTGCAGAATTCGGCCAATTCTCCCATAGAGAAGTTACTCCCGTTGTCCGTGATAATGCTATGTGGATAACCATACCGGATTATAACATCCTCGACAAATCTTTTGGTTGTTGCTCCATCACAACTAGTGATAGGTTTAGCCTCAATCCATTTGGTGATTTTATCCACCATCACTAAGAGATGAGTAAATACACTTGGAGCTCGTTTAAACGGTCCTACCATATCAAGCCCCCAGACCACAAAAGGCCATGTTATAGGTATTGTTCGCAGCTGATCAGCCGGAACATGAGCTTGTTTGGCTTACTTTTGGCAGCCTTTGCACATCTTGGCTAATCGTTCGGCATCTGCCTGAGCGATAAGCCAGAAAAATCCATCTCTAAAAGCTTTTGCCACTAAAGATTTGGCTGCAGCATGGTAACCACGCTCGCCTTCGTGGATTTGTCTTAAGATTTCCACTCCTTCTTCCAGAGATACGCAACACTGAAAAACCCCAGAAACACTTCGCTTATAGAGGTCATCTTTAACTATAGTATAGGATTTCGCTCATCGGATAATCTGCCGGATCAGAACCTCGTCTTCGGGTAATTTTCCATCTACCAGATAATTAAGGTAGGGTTGGGTCCAGCTGGGAATTATAGCTAGGACTACTATTAGAGGTGAGCCGGATTTGGTCGGATATTCCTCATCTACTCCCTTTATTGAGGGAACTTTGAGGTGCTCTAGAAAAGCGCCATCCGGGACCTCTTTCCGTGCAGAGCCTATCCGAGATAGTGCATCTGCTTCCTCATTTTCTACTCGAGGGATGTGTTGAACCTCAAACCCTTCGAACGATTTAGATAGATCATCCACGATAACTTTATACCCTGCCATGTGTTTATTTGCATTACAAATATCCGACACTTGTTGAGCAACAAGATCCGAATCTCCGTAACACATCAAACGTCGGATGCCAATATCCTTAGCAATCCGGATTCCATGCAGCAGTGCTTCATACTCAACAATATTATTTGTCGCTATGAAGTGGATCTGCAACACATATAGAAGTTTATCTCCTTGGGGTGATTTGAGCACCACGCTAGCCCCCGAGCCCCCTCGAGCCTTAGACCCATCAAAGTAGAGGGTCCAGTATTCTGACTCAGGGAGGGTCATGTTCTCCTTCGTCTCTGTCCAATCAGCGACAAAGTCCGCAAGGATCTGGGATTTGATTGCTGTCCGAGGTTTATACTCAATATTAAAAGCTGAAAGCTCTATGCCCCATTTGGCGACGCGTCCTGTGGCATCACTGTTGTTGATTATATCTCTCATGGGAGCTGTGCTCACTACGGTAATTGGATGCTCCTGAAAGTAATGTCGTAGCTTACGATTTATGCTAGAAAAACAGCGTAAGCCAACTTTTGGTAGTGTGGATATCGCTGTTTTGATTCTGTCAGGAGCTCACTAACAAAGTAAGTCAGACGCTGCACCAGGTGTTCCTAATTTTCCTCCGGTCTCTCCACCACCATGACGATACTAACGACCTTGTTTGTTGCAGCAAGATAGAGCAACATCGGTTCATGTGGTTCCGGCGCAGCAAGGATAGGAGTAGATGAGAGTACTTTCTTCAGGTCTTGTAGTGCAGCTTCAGCTTCGTCGGTCCAAATAATATCCTTGGTCTTTTTTAGGAGTTTATATAATGGTGCGGCTCTTTCTCCAAACCGACTTACAAATCGACTGACCACAGCAATGCAACCAGTTAGTCTTTGTACGTCCTTCAGGCGAGTTGGCCTGGAAATATTGAGTATAGCCTTGATTTTGTCCCGGTTCACCTCTATGCCTCTTTGAGACACGATGAAACCTAACAATTTTCCGGCTGGTATTCCAAAGAAACATTTCTTCAGGTTAAGCATGATGTTGTATTTTCGTAGATTAGCGAACGTTTCCTCCAAGTCGGAAATCAGTGTTTCCTTCTTTTTGGACATCACCGCGATATCATCCACGTATGCATGTACATTGCGTTCGAGTTGGTCATGGAGGCAACACTGCATCGTGCGCTGGTACGTAGCTCCTACATTCTTTAGCCCAAAGGGCATCGTAACAAAACAGAAGGTTCTGAAGGGGGTTATGAATGAAGTTTTGACTTTGTCAGATTCCTTCATCCGGATTTGGTGATAGCTAGAATATGCGTCGAGCAAACAGAGGAGTTCCGAGCCTGCCGTAGAATCGATAACTTGATCAATCCTAGGCAAAGCGAACGGATCTTTTGGACAAGCCTTGTTCAAGGCAGTATAATCAAGTTCCTTAACTCGAGCCGTGCTAGTTCCTTAGCTATTGCCTTACGCTTTTCATCGCTGAAACGTCGTAAGGACTGTTTGACGGGTTTAGCTTTCGGGTTTACATTTAAAGAGTGCTCGGCAAGTTCCCTAGGTACTCCGGTCATGTCCGATGGCTGCCATGCGAAGATATCTTGATTTGCTTGGAGGAACTTGACGAGCGCGCTTTCCTATGCGCTACCTAGGCCTACGCCTATCTGGGTCACCTTGGAGGGATCATCATCCTTCAACGGCGTCTTCTTCGTCTCTTCTGATGCCTTGAACTCCGGATTTGGTTTTGTCACCTCCTTCTTTGTTCCGGGCATCTCGGACGGATCTATGCTCTTCTTGAGATCTTGGTACTCCTGGGCATGCAGGACGGCTTCAGCAAAGGCGGCATTTCCATCCACGCACTCTCGCGCTTTCTTCGGGTTTCCCCTGATAGTGATTACGCTGTTGGGACCTAGAATTTTCATCATATTGTAAATGTAACACGGATGAGCTATAAAAGCCTAGTAAGCCGGACGTCCGAATATAGCATGGTATACGCTCTTGAACGGGACCACTTCGAAAGAAAGTGCTTCCGTCTGATAATTCTTTGGAGTTCCAAAGGTAACATCCAAAGTGATTTCCCCCAAGGAATTGGCTTGTCTTCCTGGGACAACTCCATGAAAAATCACAGAGCTATGGTTTAGCTGGGTCTCCGAGATCTTCATCCGGCGTAGCGTTTTGACATAGAGAATATTGATACTGCTGTCACCGTCCATGAGGGTCTTGGAGAAACCATAACCGTCAATAAGTGCATTGACGATTAAGGCGTATTTTCCTCGCCTGTGCAACTAAGGCGGATGATCAGCACGGTCAAATGTGATTGCCACTTCTGACCAGTCCAAGAATTGGGGGACAGCCGGAACTATTGCATTGAGCTCATGTAGAACTGCTTTCTTGTAGCATCCCATCTGTCTAACATCTGTAATGCTACATGGTCTAATAATAAAATGCTACCTTCCTACATATAATTGTTGCATCATAATTATATCATGCTCATGTCATCATGCCACATCGCATTTGAGCATCATATAAAACCCTTTTCATTTGGTTTTTGTCTCATATGCATTTATCAATTGTATTTGGTTCTTAATAAAATGTATTTGCTTCTTGATGAATTGCTCATGACCAAGTTGAGTTGGGGGAATCTCTCTTTTAACTCCACCACCTTTCGTTGTCACCACCCCAGAATTCCCCCATCCAAACTATATGTGGGTTTTTGCACTTCTTTTGGCTCTTGTCTAGCTCACATATATTTAAGATGGATCCACTTCTACTTCCACATGATCCCATATATGCATCATGTTGTTTCATAATATTGATATGTGGAGAGCCACATGGCCACCTTTGCATGCTATGAGAGGAGAATTCCTTATCAAGCTTCCATGTGGTTTGTTTTTGAATGTATGCTCATGTTGGAATATATTGAGTCTATTTATGCATCTAGTGAACACACACACTAGAACTCCCAATTTATATTCACATATGAGCATATTCCATCTAGTCCACTTAGGACACCAACTCTTTTCTTTTGGCTTGGCCTTAATTCCATATTTTTGGAAACATGTGTTAATAAATGCCCAAGGTATTCACAATTGTTTTCACAAAATAAACATGGCTTTTATTATTTATGCATGGGCCATGCAAGATCAACCTCCTCCCTTTTCTTTGCCTTTTTCTTCGGTTTTTGAGTGGAGCTTGGCTTCTTTCCTCATGATCAAGCCTAGCTTCTCTCCCTCTCTTTATCTATCTTGTGCCATCATTAAACCCTAACCTCCCTATCTAACCCTAAACCTACACAACACTACACCTAGCTACTCACACACTCACCTTTCCCCCCAAAACCGTGACCATCGGCCCTTGTGGCTTGGCTCGGCCAAGGCCACCACCTCCCCAACCTAGCTACTCCAACCTAGATACCCCACCCGAGCCACCATGGCATGACCAAGTCATGTCCATGCCATGTGACCAAACCTTGTGCCCCACCCCTCCAACCTCCTAGCTGGCCTTCTGCTGGTCAAGACAGATCCCCAGGCGCCCAACTGCCCAGGTCCTACCTGGTCCACCGACCCGAGAGAGAGAGAGAGAAGAGGGAGGTGGCCACACCACCTTTTTCCACCCTAGCTAACCCATGTGCACCCTCCCCTCTGCCTTATCTACTCCCCTCCCTGTTGCGTCGACCTCCAGATCTCGCCTGGGCGCTGCCCTTCACCACCCAGATCCCCACCGCCCTACTAGCCATCGCCACCATCTACCACTGCCACCTTCGGTCTACCTCTAGTCGTCGGTGCTGGGGGAAGTGGTGCGCTAGTGTCGCCGTCGTCTGCCCACGCCCCGACCCGATCCAACGCCACCAGCACAACCACGGTGAGCCGCTGATCCTCCCAGACAAGCCCCTCCTTGGTGTCTCTTCCTGGTAGCGCCGGTCCTTCCGTCGAACACTCTCGGTGCACCGACGTTCGCTGGTGGTTTTCCGCCATCACCCCGCTATATGCACTTCTGGCCACGCAGCCATTCCCCAGCACCAACCTCAGCCCACCGCAGTGGTAGCCGCCGTCTACGCGCGCGCTGCGTCGCGGGTTCGATCCGCGTCACGCCCTGTGTTCCGCGAGCGACAGTTCCGTCAGATGCAGGAAGAAAAAAGTAACGCGGTCCTTTTTCCTGTTTACCCCCCTGGCTTTTTGTTTGCTCAACCCGCGGTCCAGCCAGGCCCACCTGTCATCCGCGTGGCGCCTGCCCTCTCACCCGCTGGCTTGTGGGTCCGCTTGAGCGCCTGGTCCACCAGTCAGCCTCTGTGGATCAACTCAGCCGCGGTGAGCAAACTCAGCGTCGGGCCCGCCTGGCAGTTGCTCAGGCTAGATCCAGCTGGGTGTAAAAAGTCTGTGTTCTTTCTCCTGTTGATAAAAATCTTTCATAGAAATTGATTAAGTGTTTTAAAATCCAGAAATTAATAACTTTTATTTGATAGATCCAAATAAGGTAAATAATATATGTTTTTGAAACAGAAAAACGTGAGGATTTCAAATATGCCATCCAAAATAATGTTTGACTAAGTTAAATTTTCGAAATTGTTTAATTTGCAATATATGCCTTTTTCCTCAATTAATTAATAACTTTAAATCTATAACTCCAAATTTGACAAATAAGATGTCTAAATCGATCAGCTCCACGAGCCCGTTCTGTTTATGCATTCTATGACATGAATTGGAGCATGCATCATGTAAATATTAATTATACATCAATGTTTATGGGAGCAAAACATGACTAAAAGCCTAATAAAATGCTTTATTCTTGTACCCCACACCTCACCCATGCCATGCTATGTTATGCCATGTAAATTGTGCATCATTCATCATGGCATGCTTGGTTGCTTGTCGCATTTTATTCATATGCTTGCACACTTTATTTATATTGACCCTTGTTTGTTTGGTTCTTTTCGAATAGACGCCGAGCAGGGGAATTATCAGGAATCCCAGGAGTACTACCCAGATCCATCTCTCGCTTCAACTGAGCTACCAGGCAAGCACTACCACATGCTTGCATACATATAGTACCTATTGCTTCTATCTTATTCTTGCATCATGGAGTCGCGATTGCATTAAATTGAATCCCAAGTACTGCATAGCCTTTACTTTTAAACCCCACCGAGCTTGTTCCTCCATCCCATGAGCCACTACTACAGGAGTTGTTTGAGCCATGCGAGTCGTAGAATAGCATGTGTAGGGTATGTGAGTGTCTGATGGATAACGAGGTACCTAAACAAATTAACCTGAGTAGTAATGGGATAACTAATGAAAGAGGCACCAGTGGGCAATATCTGTTATTTGGGTTTTATGTCCACTTCTGTCCCGTAGGACCCCGAGTACTTGATACCTGTTCCTTGACTATCGCACTGTCCGCATGTGGGACCATGAATCCCCTTAGCCAGAGCTTGATTCATTTCTTATTTCTTGGGGCCACAAACTAGTTTGGGGCTTTATTACTATCATGTACGTATGCCATGCTTTACTGTTTTATTTACGTTATGCGTGGAGCACCTGCACTGTTTTGGATCATGACACGTTTTCGCTGTATCGACAAGCCCAGTCACACTTTCGGGTTCCCAGTCGTTTACCGCCGTCCACATAAACCCTGGGTCCGTCTCGGAGCCGGCCAACTTCGTCCCGGGTACCTTAGTGGGGTGGCCCCCTGAAATATTTTATGAATCCTATGACTTCTTTGTTGTGAAAGCCTCGTTGGGTTTTGATTTGGTTTTTCTGAGGTTGAACGTGCGTGTGTTGCTATTTGTGCACCCCTGCAGGGTAAATCTTTCTGAAAGCCGTGTCCGCGGTTATGGACGACTTGGAGCATAGTTTCTCGATTATAGACAAGTATAACTAAAGTACCGTCTTTAATTTGACTAAATATCTAACTAGTAATTAGTGCAATATTCCTGGAATGATTGATAACACTGCCAACGGATGGGTTGTTCATTCGCTTTCTCGTTGGTAAGCGGGAAGGAGGATGGACCTGTTACTTTAAACTGCTATAACTGTTGTTTCTAATTAACGGACATCCGTCTATCATTGGTTAGGCGGATGGTTAGTGAGTATCTGTAGACTTGTTAGTTATTATCTTTTGCTGCAATTGCGTCACCCCAGGTATATGTCCCCTTGAGAGGCATAAATACTTGCTGAATACCCCTAGGGTCTCACACGATAAATTGTTTGATTCAGATGAACTGGTGTATTCACAAGATGGATACTGGGTGGAGGAAACAAATGATGTTGGCAACGATCACTCGGTGTAGAGATTCCGGGGATGGGGATCCGTGAGATCTGTGGGCGGGATGTGCTTATTTATGTGGCATCTTATGCCGATTTGCTTCTTATCCGTACTTGGATCTTGTTTCCCGCTTCCGCTTGATACTCTGTTGATTGATGTATGAGGAGCTATCCTAAACTATTATCTCTATCTAGGATATTTGGATCTTGCCGTATGGCGTTGCAATATTTTTATTTCTTTTAGATGGTATGGCTCTGAGAATAGTTGTAAGGTAGCTTTCATACATACTCACTTGTGTATGTATTTGATCTCTTCGCCTGTCGCCTACACC
Source organism: Avena eriantha (assembly GCA_910589775.1). Lineage (NCBI taxonomy): Eukaryota > Viridiplantae > Streptophyta > Magnoliopsida > Poales > Poaceae > Avena > Avena eriantha. The sequence goes on from CAJUXJ010000329.1 coordinate 47,488, forward strand.
GCTCGCTCTTGTCTCGATGTTCTTGGAAGTGGTTAGGGCGGTCGAAGAGCCTACACGTGGGTGGCCCTAGGCCCCCGCTGTAAAATCCCTTATCCACTTTTGGTTCATCCAGGCTTGAACTTAGAGCGTAGGGTCCGAGGTTGTTACAATTGGTATTAGAGCCATTCCGCCCTTCAGGGTCTCAGCCAAAATGGTCGTTGTCAGTCTAGCAAATATTTTGGTAGCTATGTATACTAGGGAAAAACAAAACGTGAGAGTAGGACTGCTTCCATTTTTCTTCTTACCCACCCACCCACCCTTTTCTGGTAAGGAATTTTAACTTTCTCAATCCTCTTCTAAAAATTCAAACTATGATTCACGTGTTCTGGGTTCCGTAGTACCATAGGTTGTGTGGGTGTGCGTGTGTGGGTAATTCTTTGTCTATCTGTTGCATCTAACTTGTTGTCGCTATCTGCCTTTTGGTTATCGACTGTTGGTACATTCCATACCGACAGGCTTTTCTAAACCGACGCGATCTGTCTTACTATTTGTTATCCGACGCTATCTTCTTAGGGGTGTTTGTTTTCCGTAGTTGCTAATCTTTAGGTTCATCTTAAGAAGGAAGCGAGTTGGGATATGTGCTTACTTATTCATGTGCGGAGTAATGCTTTGAGTGCGGGATGGAGTCGCGACCATACCACTACTTTTATCATTCGCTCTAGTATATTGAATTGGTAGAGTTACTAATCTTGATGCGTTAAGTGGTTTTGCGCATATAGTGGTATTTTAATGCCGAAATTTGCGGAATTTTTTTCTTTGATAGCTTTGTGTACCACACTCCTTGTTCAGTCGTGTGTGATATGCTTACTATCTTCTAGGTGCTTTGGACTTTGTTGCTATTTTAATATCACCTCAGTAAATTGTATCCTTTAATCTTGGTTAAATCCATTTTGGTACTATTTTGGATTATTATTATTCTCCATTATGGTACTGACTTGTGTTTTATATCAATCACAGGATGGCACCACCACGCCGCACTGAGGATGACATACCACCTGAACTGGGAGCTGCGTTGGCAAGTATTTCTAATGCCTTGGGCACAATGTAATAGAACCATCAACGCTTTGAAGAAAGTGTGAGGAGGAATGAATTTGCCCCGCTACCTCCCCCTCCCAAGCAAGGAGACATCAAGGACTTTCTGAAGTTTAACCCACGCCACTTTGAGGTGTCTGATCAGCCACTAGATGTTGATGATTGGCTTCATGAAATTTCATGGTTGCTGATAACTGCTGATGTTCCTAAGCAAGATGGGGTAAAATGCGCCACTCACCTTCTAAAAGGAGATGCAGCGCTATGGTGGGAGAATTACCTGAAGGCAAACCACTCTAGTTTTCAGCCTACTTGGGAGCAGTTTCGCTGGGGCTTTCAAAGAGCAATACCTGTCAGAAATTGTCATGGAAAGGATGAAGGAGGTGTTTCTCAACTCAAGCAGGGCAATGACAATGTCGACACCTATATCAGAAACTTCATGAATCTTTCTCGGTATGGTGGTGATGAGATCTTTGATGACAAGAAGAAACAAAAGAGGTTCAAGCAAGGGCTCAATGCATCTATCAAATATGCAATCACCCATGCAAGGCCGGGGTCTTTTCTGGAACTCCAACATACAGCTCTACACGAAGAAGCCAGTAGGCAAGTGTTCGAGGAGTCCAAGAAACACAGTCGTGACGCAGGAAGCTCTTCAGCTATGATAGCTCCTTCTAAGCGCCGCGTGTGGGTTCCTAATACCGCACCGCCGCTCCCGGCTCCACCAATACCTCCAAGCTACGCGGCAAGGCCACCAAACTCCTTCAACGCTGCTCCTAGGGGCTACAACCACAACTACCCTAGAGCACCTGGCGGAGTCCCTGGCTACTCTGCTTTGTGTCCATTTGGTGCTTGCTACACTTGCGGGAACACTAGGCATCAGCAATGGAATTGTCCCATGAACAACAAAGCTCTCCCTCCTCCACCTCCAAGATCTACTTCGACTACTGCGGCTCACGCACCTGCACCACGGGCTCTCAACATCAACACCAAGCCCGGGTCCACTGTTGCTCGTGCCAACTGTGTCAACGTCGCTCAAGCCGAGCATGCACCTAGAGTTGTGATGGGTATGCTTCCTCTTAACTCAGTTCCTGCACGAGTTTTGTTCGATTCTGGTGCATCGCATTCTTTTGTTTCTCACAAGTTTGCACATGAGCATGATCTGGCTATGGGTCCTCTATTGCATCGTCTCGTGGTAAAATCTCCTGGATTAAACATCAGGGCTTCTCATATCAGCCATGGCAACCAAACTGAGATTGGTGGCTCTTCATTCCCGGCTTCCTTAATCATTCTGGGCAATTCCAACATCGATGTTATCTTGGGCATGGATTGGTTAATAGCAAATGCAGCTGTGATTGACTGTGCTGAACGCTCGGTTTCTCTGAAAATTCCTGAAGGCCATATAGTCTATTCTCCAAGTCTGACTCCTGCAATTTAGCTCTTCTCTTTGACTGCTCTGAATGATGATGCTATGGATGCTATTCAGAGTGTTCCGGTGGTCCGTGAGTTCCCAGATGTTTTTCCTGAAGAGTTACCAGGTATGCCTCCGGACCGAGAGGTCGAGTTTGTGATTGAGCTTGAACCTGGTACCGCTCCTATCTCCAAGCAGCCTTATAAAATGGGTCCTGCTGAGTTGGCTGAACTCAAACGGCTGCTTGATGAACAAGAGAATTTGGGTTTCATTCAACATAGCACTTCTTCTTGGGGTAGCCCAACCATCTTTGTGAATAAGCGAGACCGCACTGATCGACTTTGTGTTGACTACCGAGCTCTCAATGCAAAAACCATCAAGAATAAATATCCCCTTCCGCGGATTAATGATCTCTTCGATCAGCTAGCTGGAGCTGTGGTATTCTCTAAGCTTCACTTGAGAAGTGGATATCATCAAATCAAGATTCGCAAGGAAGATGTTCCCAAAACAGCTTTCACCACCCGCTATGGCCTGTACGAGTACACGGTCATGTCCTTCGGTCTCACGAACGCACCTACCACCTTCTCGAGACTTATGAACTCGGTTTTCATGGAGTATCTTGATAAGTTCGTCGTGGTCTATCTGGATGACATTCTAGTCTATTCTAAGTCAAAGGAAGAACATGAAGAACACCTTCGGTGTGTCCTAAACAAGCTTCATGAGAACCGCCTATATGCAAAGTTCTCCAAGTGTGAGTTCTGGTTGCCTCAAGTCACTTATCTTAGTCACGTCATCTCTGCTAAGGGCATTGCCGTTAACCCAGAAACCATTCGAACAATTGTTGAGTGGCTTCCACCCAAAAATGTCAAAGAAGTCCGGAGTTTCCTTGGTTTGGCTAGTTATTGATGTCGCTTCGTTCAGAACTTCTCGAAGATTGCGAAACCTCTTACCGATCTCCTCAAGAAAGGAAAGAAATACCTTTCGTCTCCTGCATGTCAAGCTAGCTTTGAGACACTCAAAGAGAAGCTCACTTCCACACTAGTCTTGATTCCTCTAGATACATCAAAGCCTTTCCAGATCTTTTGTGACGCCTCATTGCAAGGATTGGGTGCGTTCCTGATGCAAGAAAAACAAGTGGTTACTTATGCCTCTCGTCAGTTGAAGACGCATGAGATCAACTATCCTACACATGACCTTGAACTCGCAGCAGTTGTCTTTGCTTTGAAAGTATGGAGGCATTACTTGCTTGGGAACCGTTGTGAGATCTTTTCTAATCACAAGAGTCTGAAGTACATCTTCACACAACCTGATCTCAACCTTCGTCAAAGGAGGTGGATTGAAGCAATTAATGACTTCGATCTCACCATCAACTACACTCCTGGCAAAGCTAATGTCATGGCGGACGCTCTCAGCCGGAAAGCTTATGCCAACAACCTCACGGTGGAAGAACAACAGTCTCTCTTGTGTGAGGAATTCCGCCAGCTCAACCTTGAGATTGTGCCTCAAGGGTATCTTCTGAATCTTCTGGCAACCCCTCTCTTGCAAGAAAAGATTCGTGCTAGTCAGCGAGGTGATGCGTACACCAAAAACATCATCTCCAATATTCAGTTGCCGAGGTATGAGTCCTTCCATGTCGATGATCAAGGAGCTCTATTCTTTGAACACCGGATGTTTGTTCCAAACCACCTGGGTTTGAGAGAGCAAGTTCTTAAGGAGGCGCATGATTCTGTTCTTTCTATCCATCCCGGCAGCACAAAGATTTACATGGACTTAAAAACACAATATTGGTGGCCGGGGTTGAAACAAGGTTGTGCCAAGTATGTCTCGGAGTGTGATGTCTACCGCAGAGTTAAAGCTGTCCATCAAAAACCTTCTGTTCTTTTCCAACCATTGAAGCCTCCGGAATGGAAATGGGAGAAAGTAGAGATGGACTTCATAACTGGTTTTCCAAGGTCGCAGAAGGGCAACAATGCAATCTTTGTTGTCATTGACAGGCTCTCAAAAGTGGCTCACTTCTTTCCCGTCAAGGAAACAATTTCTGCAATTCAGTTGGCTGAGCTCTATATCAACATAATTGTTTCTCTGTATGCGGTTCCTCTCGAGATCAGTTCATACCGTGGAAGCATCTTCACTTCCAAGTTCTGGGGAAGTTTCCAAAATGCTTTGGGAACAAAGTTGAACTTCAGCACAGCTTACCACCCTCAGTCACAAGGGCAAGTGGAAAGGATCAATCAGATTCAGGAAGATATGCTCCGTGCTTGTGTCATCTCTTTTGGCATGAAGTGGGAAGAATGCCTTCCTTATGCTGAGTTCTCTTACAACAATAGCTTCCAGAAGAGTCTAAAGATGGCACCATTTGAGGTTCTCTATGGCCGCAAATGCAGAACTCCGATTGGTTGGTCAGGCGCAAGTGAAAGAACATTGTTTGGCCCCGACATTGTAACTCAAGCGGAGGAGAAGGTTCACGTCATTCTCGAAAACCTAAAGGTTGCTCAAAGTCGCCAGAAGAGCAACTACGACAGAAAGCACACGGACATGGAGTATGTCCCTGGTGATCTCGTTTACCTTCGTGTCACCCCCATGAGAGGCACGCACCAGTTTGGTATCAAAGGGAAGCTGGCTCCTAGATACATCGGTCCTTTCAAAGTTCGTGAAAGAAGAGGAGAAGTCTCTTATGCTCTTGAGCTCCCTGAAAACTCAAGGTCCATGATGTTTTCCATATCTCTCAACTCAAGAAGTGCTTCAAGGATCCCGGCAGGACCGTGGACCATGAGCTCATCAATCTCCAAGAAGATTTGTCTTATCAAGAACACCCCACAAAAATCCTAGAAGTCGCAGAAAGAAAGACTCGCAACAAGTCTATCAAGTTCTGCAAGGTGTAGTGGTCGCACCATTCCGTTGATGAAGCCACTTGGGAACGCGAGGATGAGCTCCGTGCCAAGTAAACCCTACCCTCTCCGTGCCTTCTTCTTCTTCCTAGAATCTCGGGCGAGATTCCGGTTTAGTGGGGGAGTGTTGTAGCATCCCATCTGTCTAACATTTGTAATGCTACATGGTCTAATAATAAAATGCTACCTTCCTACATATAATTTTTGCATCATAATTATATCACGCTCATGTCATCATGCCACATTGCATTTGAGCATCATATAAAACCCTTTTCATTTGGTTTTTGTCTCATATGCATTTATCAATTGTATTTGGTTCTTAATAAAATGTATTTGCTTCTTGATGAATTGCTCATGCCCAAGTTGAGTTGGGGGCATCTCTCTTTTAACTCCACCACCTTTCTTTGTCACCACCCCAGAATTCCCCCATCCAAACTATATGTGGGTTTTTTCACTTCTTTTGGCTCTTGTCTAGCTCACATATATTTAAGATGGATCCACTCTACTTCCACATGCTCCCATATATGCATGATGTTGTTTCATAATATTGATATGTGGAGAGCCACATGGCCACCTTTGCATGCTATGAGAGTAGAATGCCTTATCAAGCTTCCATGTGATTTGTTTTTGAATGTATGCTCATGTTGGAGTATATTGAGTCTATTTATGCATCTAGTGAACACACACACTAGAACTCCCAATTTATATTCACATATGAGCATATTCCATCTAGTCCACTTGGGACACCAACTCTTTTCTTTTGGCTTGGCCTTAATTCCATATTTTTGGAAGCATGTGTTAATAAATGCCCATGGTATTCACAATTGTTTTCACAAAATAAACATGGAATTTATTATTTATGCACGAGCCATGCAAGATCAACCTCCTCCCTTTTCTTTGGCTTTTTCTTCGGTTTTTGAGTGGAGCTTGGCTTCTTTCCTCATGATCAAGCCTAGCTTCTCTCCCTCTCTTTATCTATCATGTGCCATCATTAAACCCTAACCTCCCTATCTAACCATAAACCTACACAACACTACACCTAGATACTCACACACTCACCTTTCCCCCAAAAACCGTGACCATCGGCCCTTGTGGCTTGGCTCGGCCAAGGCCACCACCTCCCCAACCTAGCTACTCCAACCTAGCTACCCCACCCGAGCCACCATGGCATGACCAAGTCATGTCCATGCCCTGTGACCAAACCTTGTGCCCCACCCCTCCAACCTCCTAGCTAGCCTTCTGCTGGTCAAGACAGATCCCCAGGCGCCCAGCTGCCCAGGTCCTACCTGGTCCACCGACCCGAGAGATAGAGAGAAGAGGGAGGTGGCCACACCACCTTTTTCCACCCCGGCTAACCCATGTGCACCCTCCCCTCTGCCTTATATACTCCCCTCCCTGCTGCGTCAACCTCTAGATCTCGCCTGGGCGCTGCCCTTCACCACCCAGATCCCCACCGCCCTGCTAGCCATCGCCACCATCTACCACCACCACCTTCGATCTACCTCTAGTCGCCGGCGCTGGGGGAAGTGGGCGTGGAGGCTGGTTGTCGAGGACGGTCGAGGAGGACCCCAGGAGGACGCCTGTACTCGTCGTCGAGGCGGAGAAGGACCGGAGCCGAAGACACCCGTCGAGCCCCAAGCGAAACCCTAGGCCGTCGTGCGCCAGCGTCGCCGTCGTGTGCCCACGCCCCGACCCGATCCAACGCCACCAGCACAACCACGGTGAGCCGCTGATCCTCCCAGACAAGCCCCTCCTTGCTGTCTCTTCCTGGTAGCGCCGGTCCTTCCGTCGAACGCTCTCGGTGCACATACGTTCGCTGGTGATTTTCCGCCGTCACCCCGCGGTATGCACTTCTGGCCGCGCAGCCGTTCCCTAGCACCATCCTCAGCCCACCGTAGTGGTAGCCGCCGTCCGCGCGCGCGCCGCGTCACGGGTTCGATCCGCGCCGCGCCCTGTGTTCCGCGAGCGATAGTTCCGTCAGATGCAGGAAGAAAAACAGTAGCGCGGTCCCTTTTCCTGTTTACCCCCTTAGCTTTTTGTTTGCTCAACCCGTGGTCCAGCCAGGCCCACCTGTCATCCGCCTGGGCATCTTTACAAAAAGGCACCGCGCGTTTTGTAGACTCAACCCGCAGTCCCTGGCTGTGCCGCGTGGCGCCTGCCCTCTCACCCGCTGGCTTGTGGGTCCGCTTGAGCGCCTGGTCTACCAGTCAGCCTCTGTGGCTCAGCTCAGCCGCGGTGAGAAAACTCTGTAGCGCGTCATTACGCCAGCTCAGCGTCGGGCCCGCCTGGCAGTTGCTCCGGCTAGATCCAGCTGGGTGTAAAAAGTCTATGTTCTTTCTCCTGTTGATAAAAATCTTTCCTAGAAATTGATTAAGTGTTTTAAAATCCAGAAATTAATAACTTTTATTTGATAGATCCAAATAAGGCAAATAATGTTTTTGAATCAGAAAAACGTGAGGATTTCAAATATGCCATCCAAAATAATGTTTGACTAATTTAAATTTTCGAAATTGTTTAATTTGCAATATATGCCTTTTTCCTCAACTAATTAATAACTTTAATTCTATAACTCCAAATTTGACAAATAAGATGTCTAAATCGATCAGCTCGACGAGCCTGTTCTATTTATGCATTCTACGACATGAATTGGAGCATGCATCATGTAAATATTAATTATACAGCAACGTTTATGGGAGCAAAACATGACTAAAAGCCTAATAAAATGCTTTATTCTTGTACCCCACAGCTCACCCATGCCATGCTATATTATGCCATGTAAATTGTGCATCATTCATCATGGCATGCTCGGTTGCTTGTCGCATTTTATTCATATCCTTGCGCACTTTATTTATATTGGCCCTTGTTTGTTTGGTTCTTTTCGAATAGACGCCGAACAGGGGAATTATCAGGAATCCTAGGATTACTATCTAGATCCATCTCTCGCTTCAACTGAGCTACCAGGCAAGCACTACCACATGCTTGCATAATATAGTACTTATTGCTTCTATCTTATTCTTGCATCATGGAGTCGCGATTGCATTAAATTGAATCCCAAGTACTGCATAGCCTTTACTTTTAAACCCCAGCGAGCTTGTTCCTCCATCCCATGAGCAACTACTACAGGAGTTGTTTGAGCCATGCGAGTCGTAGAACAGAATGTGTAGGGTATGTGAGTGTCTGATGGATAACGAGGTACCTAAACAAATTAACCTGAGTAGTAATGGGATAACAAATGAAAGAGGCACCGGTGGGCAATATCTGTTATTTGGTTTTTATGTCCACTTGTGTCCCGTAGGACCCCGAGTACTTGATACCTATTCCTTGACTATCGCACTATCCGCATGTGGGACCATGAATCCCCTTAGCCAGAGCTTGATTCATTTCTTATTTCTTGGGGCCACAAACTAGTTTGGGGATTTATTACTATCATGTACGTATGCCATACTTTACTGTTTTATTTACGTTGTGCGTGGAGCACCTGCACTGTTTTGGATCGTGACACTTTTTTGCTGTATCGACAAGCCCAGTCACACTTTCGGGTTCCGAATCGTTTACCGCCGTCCACACAAACCCTGGGTCTGTCTCAGAGCCGGCCAACTTCGTCGCGGGTACCTTAGTGGGGTGGCCCCCTGAAATATTTTATGAATCCTGTGATTGCTTTGTCGTGAATGCCTCGTCGGTTTTGATTTGGTTTTTCCGAGGTTGATCGAGCATGTGTTGCTATTTGTGCACCCCTGCAGGTTAAATCTTTCTGAAAGCCATGTCCGCGGTTATGGACGACTTGGAGCAAAGTTTCTCGATCATAGACAAGTATAACTAAAGTACCATCTTTAATTTGACTAAATATCTGACTAGTAATTAGTGCAATATTCCTGGAATGATTGATAAAACTACCAACGGATGCGTTGTTCGTCCGCTTTCTCATTGGTAAGCGAGAAGGAGGATGGATATGTTACTTTAAACTGCTATAACCGTTGTTTCTAATTAACGGACATCCGTCTATCATTGGTTAGGCGGATGGTTAGTGAGTATCTATAGACTTGTTAGTTATTATCTTTTGCTGCAATTGCATCACCCCAGGTATATGTCCCCTTTAGAGGCATAAAGACTTGCTGAGTACCCCTAGGGTCTCACACGATAAATTGTTTGATTCAGATGAACATGTGTATTCGCAAGATGGATACTGGGTGGAGGAAACAGATGATGTTGGCAACGATCACTCGGTGTAGAGATTCCGGGGATGGGGATCCGTGAGATCTGTGGGCGGGATGTGCTTATTTATGTGGCATCTTATGCCGATTTGTTTCTTATCCGTACCCGGATCTTGTTTCCTGCTTCCGCTTGATACTCTGTTGATTGATGTATGAGGAGCTATCCTAAACTATTATCTCTATCTAGGATATTTGGATCTTGCCGTATGGCGTTGTAATATTTCTATTTCTTTTAGATGGTGTGGCTCTGAGAACTGTTGTAAGGTAGCTTGCATACATACTCACTTGTGTATGTATTTGATCTCTTCGCCTGTCGCGTACGCCGCTCGCTCTTGTCCCGATGTTCTTGGAAGTGGTTAGGGCGATCGAAGGGCCTACACGTGGGTGGCCCTGGGCCCCCGCTGTAAAATCCCTTATCCATTTTTGGTTCATCCAGGCTTGAACTTAGAGCGTAGGGTCGGAGGTTGTTACATTTCTTGACCTTTGCTGGTTGAGATCTGAGGAAGGTGACATAAGTGTCTTTCTTGGTCGGACAATTTTTCTTCCCTTCCGGCTTGGGATTTGAAGCATCAGCTTCATCCATGTCAGAATCTTCCTTGGTCTCTTTGTCTTTTTCGGGATTCTTCTTTCCCTTCTTCCGCTTAGCTTTGTAGCCCGCGGTGTCATCTCTTTTGATGTCTTCATTGAAACGACATTCGGCGTTGGTATGGGACGAGCCCCCATTGGCGTCTAAGTGATGCACACATTGGTTATTGGCAATGTTGGCCCAAGATTAGGTTTTGCCCGTTTGTTGGTCTCCTCTACCTTGGACTCTTGAAGTTCCACGGCCACGCCTGCGGCATGTGCCGCCTCCTCCTCGTCCTCTATACCCGAAAGTAGCAGTGACCACTGCCGTTTCCGCGTTGGGTTTTTCTTCTGAGGTATTATTGCGCTTCTGAGCTTGTTTCTTTTGTTGTTTTGCCGACTGTGGCACAGCTAGGGCATTGAGTAATCCCTCTGCATCGTCGTCCGCATCTACATACTTCCTCGCTGTTTCTATCATTTCTCCGAAATCAGTGACCTTGTCACACTTCAAGCGATGGCGCAGTAGACCAATTGGGAGACCTGCAATGAAAGCTTCAATTGCAGTTTGATCATTTACTCATTCACAGGAGTTCTTGGTGTCGATCCATCGTCCGAGGTAATCCCGACAAGTTTCTCCGGCCTTCTGGTCCAACGATGTAGGTCTTCGGCCGTATAGGGCCTCCGGTATGTGCCTTCGAAATTCCGAAAGAACACACTTTACATGTCATACCAGTTGTGGATGGTCTTCTCCGGAAGTTCACTAAGCCATGATCGTGTCGTCTTCCGCAACATAAGTGGGAGATATCGGGTTGCGACCAGGTTGTTTCCGCCTTTGGCGATGCAACAAGCTTGGAAAAAATCCTGTAGCCAGGTATCTGGCCGAGCAATGTCGTCGTAGGCTTGGATATGTCTTGAGATAGCAAATCCTTCCGGGAATCTCGTAGCTCTGATGCGTGGTCCGAAGCACTTTGGGACCACGTAGATATCATTGTTTTCATAGCGTCGCGCCTCTATGTTCGAGTTGATCTTGTGCCTTACATCATTCGGGGATAGAGATCGCCCCGAATGTCGGTTGTGGCTGCCTTGGACCCGGACTTCGGCTTCTGCCACCACCTCCCCCGACACGTCGTCCTCCTTGTCCCCCTTGAGAGCCGTTGTGATGACTACTTGTTGGAGAGGGTGGGGCAGCTGGATTTGTTTCCGGCTGTTTGTCGGCCTCCGTCCGGAGCGTTATTATTCCGGTTCCGGGGAGGGTCTTCACTACAACGAGCCCCCTGCCGACTTGTCCCGGCATGGTTTTCATCGTTCCTTCGTCCGTCATTCCCATTACGGCGAGGCTCAGCTGGACGACTTGCATGTCTAGGGGTGGCATTTTTTGACGATCCTCCTCCCGATGTTTCTCTTTATCTTCTCCCCTTCGATCGTTCGACTCTCGTCGGGGAGGGTTCCTCGGATACAGTGCAGCAATGGCATCTTGCTCGGCCGCTGGAACGATGTTGCTCGAGTCACGTGCGGTTCTGTGATGCTATCCTGAAGATCTGGTTCTTGAGTAGTTGTCTTCCCGTCGGTCGGAAGGGTGAGGCTGTTCCGGAACACGCTGGGGCCTTATATCATTCCAGGCTAAGTCCGTGTGACATTGATCGGATTTCGAGACCAGTTTTCCACTTCCGGATTTCACAGCCATCTGTTGCTCTAGACCCTTGGTGAGTAGCTTGATGCCCAATCGAACCTGTTCTGGGACTGGGTTATTTGACAGAATATCTCGAGCTGCGATAGTGTTCTGTACCGGCGTTGGATACACCAGTTCTCCTTTGCTGTCGAGACGAGGCATCCCTGATCTCCTTCAAGGAGGACCATGTTCACTTCCGGAAATTGACCGTCACGTGTGTAACGTTTCCGGGTCTTCTGATGCAACTGAGACATGTAATCCTTAGTTGCCATGCGTTTCTTTTCCTCCTCGATGTTTTTAGCTTCATCTAGGAGTTGTTGACGACGCGCTTCTAGGGCTTGGGCCCTTTCGTCCAGCTCTTTAGCAGTAAGTTCTGCAGCTGTAGGGATAGGTGTGGTTAATGCAGCATCGTTGAGTTTACGTGCACCTTCAGTGATCATGTGTCCATCCACCAATTATTCTTTTTTCGACTCTTCTGGGATAAGTGCTCCATCCGAGTCTTCCTCATATTCCTCGGCAATCACCTCCTCCGTCAGAGGGTCTTTTGCCGGGGTCTTGTTCTTCTTGTTCTTCTTCTTTGCCTTCTTGGCAGTGCCGGTAGCAAAGACGGCTTTGGGTCCATTTCCCGGAGTCAAGCTCTGATCGGTAGTTTCGGACATCTGGACTTCGGGATTATCTCCGACTTCCATGTCATCATGCGCTTTGGGAGAGTGTTCCCGGATCCTTCATCCATGGCTTCTCCTTCCTCTGTAGCTCTGGAATTATACTCCTCTTCATATTCCGCGGAGAACTCTCGGAAATCTGCTGACGTCATTGATTCATCCGAGGATGCGGGTACGTCGGCGTTTGTTCCAAAGATGCCTCTAGCACTGAGTCGGTGTTCTCTCCAGCATCGGCAGAGCCGAATCCGGATCCCACATATCCGACGAAGTGCGACGCATGCTTCCTGAGGTACATGCGGCTTTCGCGATCAGCTTTGTCGAAACTTTTGATGGTCTCGAGAATTGCATCTGCGCTTGCATCTTGCATTATCATACGTCGCAGTGTGTACCTTAGGAAAGGCCTGTCTGTCCTAGCATCATCAGAGCCGGAATCAGTGTCGTTGATATGCTCCTCCTGGATTTCAACTTCCGTGGGTGGGTCGATCTGTGATCCGGCCTCTCCAAGGAGATCCACTCCAGATTCGACTTGGACCGTTAGGTCTTCCTCAGGCTCGGATTTCTCCAATGTCTCCGCAACTGGTGCGGGTTGGGTGGGATTCGGGTTTTCTGAGATCCGGAACTCTGCCGCCTCCACGGACAAAGGGGACCCAGAAGATTCTTCTGCCTCTATCATCACCGCTGGGGTGGGTGGGGCAGGTTCAACGAAACCGATGTAAACATGGATCTCGCCAAAAGACATGATTGTGTAGGTAGTCACGGCCTCCCTAGCCAGAATGCAGGTCTCGTCGAGAACGATGAGCGGGATGTCGCTGGCGTAGAGGATGCGACCGACGGCGATAGTCTCGCCGATTCCGATTCTTGCAGATTCCGCTTGGAACGCAGATCCGAAGCTCACTTGCCCCACGGTGGGCGCCAACTGTTGTCGGATTGATGACAAGTACGCCATGAGGGGGTCCTCGAGGCGTGCGGAAGAGAGGGGTGTGAGACGTACGGTGTTCCGGGACGGTGAGCACACAAGTTTACCCAGGTTCAAATCCGCTGGCTTTGGACGGATCCTACTCCTGCTAGCAATCTAGTAATACGGCAGAGCCGGAATATGGGTTACAAGGGTTTCGCCTATGCGAGTTGAGATTGTAGACTATTGAGGTGTGCCCTAAAGGCTCTCCCTAGGACGGCTTATATAGATATCCGGCCTAGGGTTGACAGGAGAGATCTATCTGGCTATGACTAAGAGTTGGTTACAGAGTACATTATGGGCCTAAGTCGGTAAGTCTTCTGTGCCTTCACGTAGCCAAATTGCACTCCGTCTTTTCTCCCTGACTGGGCCGCCCGTGAAGCAAACCTCTAACACGAAGTGGGCCACCCTGGTCAGTGAGGAACTGTGAGGATACCCGGAAAGTATATGCCCAACATATGGTTTAAGAAAAGAACACACATATGCAATGACATCTAGTGGATCAGTGTGGTTTATGAAAATAACTCACATGAAATGACATCTTGTGGATCCATGCGGTTTAGGAAAAGAACACACATATGCAATGACATCCAGTGGATCAGTGTGGTTTATGAAAAGAACACACATGCAATGACATCTAGTCAATAAGTGCGGTTTATGAAAAGAACACACATATGCAATAACATCCAGTGGATCAGTGTAGTTTATGAAAAGAATGCACATGCAATGACATCTAGTGGATCGGTGTGGTTTATGAATATAACACACATATGCAATGACATCCAGTGGATCCATGTGGTTTAGGAAACACACATATGCAATGACATCTAGTGGATCAGTGTGGTTTCTAAAAAGAACACACATGCAATGACATCTAGTGGATCCATGTGGTTTATGAAAATAAAACACATGCAATGCCACCTAGTGGATCCATGTGGTTTAGGAAAATAACACACATATGCAATGACATAAAATGGATCAGTGTGCTTTATGAAAAGAACACACACGCAATGACATCTAGTGTATCAGTGTGTTCTATGAAAATAACAGACATATGCCATGACATCTAGTGGATCCATGTGGTTTAGGAAAAAAACACACTAATGCAATGACATCTAGTGGATCAGTGTGGTTGATGAAAATAACACACATGCAATTACATCTACTGGATCCATGTGGTTTAGGAAAAGAACACACATATGCAATGACATCCAGTTGATCGGTGTGGTTTATGAAAGAAATACACATACAATGACATCCAGTGGATCCATATGGTTTAGGAAAATAACACACATATGCAACGACATCTAGTGGATCAGTGTGGTTTATGAAACGAAAACACATGCAATGACATCAAGTGGATCAGTGTGGTTTAGGAAAAGAACAGACATATGCAATGACATCTAGTGGATCAGTGTGGTTTATGAAAAAACACACATATGCAATGACATCTACTTGATCCATATGGTTTAGGAAAAGAACACACATATGCAATGACATCCAGTGGATCAGTGTGGTTTATGAAAAGAACACACATGCAATGACATCTAGTGGATCTGTGTGATTTATGAAAATAACACACATATGCAATGACATCCAGTGGATCCATGTGGTTTAGGAAAAGAACACACATATGCTATAATATCTACTGGATTAGTGTGGTTTCTGAAAAGAATACACATGCAATGACATCTAGTGGATCCATGTGGTTAATGAAAAGAACACACATATGCAATGACATCCAGTTGATCCATGTGGTTTAGGAAAAGAACACACATATGCAATGATATCCAATGGATCAGTGTGGCTTATGAAAAGAACCCACATGCAATGACATCTAGTGGATCAGTGTGTTCCATGAAAATAACACACATATGCAATGACATCTAGTGGATCCATGTGGTTTAGGAAAAGAACACACTTATGCAGTGACATCTAGTGGATCAGTGGGGTTGATGAAAAGAACACACATGCAATTAGATCTAGTGGATCCATGTTGTTTAGGAAAATAACACACACATGCAATAACATCCAGTTGATCGGTGTGGTTATGAAACGAATACACATACAATGACATCCAGTGGATCCATATGGTTTAGGAAAATAACACACATATGCAATGACATCTAGTGGACCAGTGTGGTTTATGAAAAGAACACACATGCAATGACATCAAGTTGATCGGTGTGGTTTATTTAAAGAACACACATATGCAATGACATCTAGTGGATCAGTGTGGTTTATGAAAAAACACACATATGCAATGACATCTACTGGATCCATTTGGTTTAGGAAAAGAACACACATATGCAATGACATCCAGTGGATCAATGTGGTTTATGAAAGGAACACACATGCAATGACATCTAGTGGATCCGTGTGGTTTATGAAAATAACACACATATGCAATGACATCCAGTGGATCCATGTGGTTTAGGAAAAGAACACACATATGCAATGATATCTAGTGGATCAGTGTGGTTTCTGAGAAGAGTACACATGCAATGACATCTAGTGGATCCATGTAGTTAATGAAAAGAACACACATGCAATAACATCTTGTGCATACATGTGGTTTAGGAAAATAACACACATATGCAATGACATCGAATGGATTAGTGTGGCTTATGAAAACAACACACATCCAATGAAATCTAGTGGATCCGTGTGGTTTATGAAAACAACACACATACGCAATAACATCTTGTGGATTAGTGTGGTTTATGAAAAGAACACACATATGCCATGTCATCCAGTGGATCCATGTGGTTTAGGAATATAACACAGATATGCAATACATCTAGTGGATCAGTGTGGTTTATGAAAAGAACACACATGCAATGACATCTAGTGGATTAGTGTGGTTTATGAAAAGAACACACATATGCAATGACTGTAGGGGTTTCGCATATGAAAACAATAAAATTTTACCCTACGCCCCTGAACCCCTGAAGCTGCCAGGACCTATCTATTAGTAATACAGTAATGGGAGGGGATTTTCATGAACTTACGCTTGAAGACCGAAAAGCATTGTCAACGCTCAGGAGAGCGTGGTTGATGTAGACGGGCCGAAACTGACCTCAAGGTCGTGATGAAGTCCTTGCGCTCCTTGGCTCCAACGACTTGAGTGCCTCAAGTGCGACACCTCGCGGGGAGTTACACACGCCCGGTGCCTGACGATGACTCCCGCTTCCTTGATCCAGCAGCAGTTGCAGAAGTAGAGATGTGGCATCCCGCTAAAACCACTACTAGAAAATTGCATGTTGTTTGCATGTAGCGCATCATCATGACATCATCATGCATATGTTTGTCAAAAATTATCTTCGAAAATCCTATCTTTGTTTTCTAAATATCCCCTTCTTTATTTCAAAATACAAACCCCGATCTTTTTCGGATCTTTTATTTATCTAAAAAAACTATTTATAAAATCCTTTCTAAAAAAATAAGTAAAAATAAATATTTTTGTGGGGGAGGCAGTCAGCCGCCAGGCCCAAGGCCCAGCAGCCAGCTACCTACCACCCCACCAGAAAAACCCTAACCTACCCTAACCCTATCCACCCCCACCTAGTCCCCTCCCCGCCGCCAGACCCACACCGCACCAGCCTCCTCGCGACCCCACCACGCGACCCACGCGATATGAGCATGTCACGCAGCCCGCCGACACACCCACCTGCCCGCGTGGTACACCGTGACCCTCGCTAGCGTACGCGAGCCACCAACCTCGCGTACACCGCATGCCCTGTGTGACACGCTCCCCCGGACCCACCCCGCCCCCTCGCGATCCCCACCCCGCTCGCTCCCTGCAACCACCGCCCGCCGCCAGGAGGTCGCCCCGGCCGCTGCCTCTTACTGCGACGACCCCCGCGGCGGCCGTCGCCCTTCCTCACTTCGCGACCACCAATGGCCCGAGCTGCCGTTGCCCTCCTCTCCATTCGCCACCGGCCGCCTCAGGTCCTGCTGCCTCTCCTCTGAGCTCCTCCGCCCCTGCCTCGCGCCATGGCCACGCCATCCCTGCTCGCAGCAAGCTCGTTCTGCCACCGTCCGCCCTCTTCTCCGACGCCCGCGCGGCCCTGTCCCCGCTACAAATCAACCTCCGGCCTCAACCTTCTCCAGGACGCCGCCACGGGCCCATGTGTGCTCCGACCGCCTCACGTGGGCGCACGCGCGAGCCCCGCATCGTTCTCCTTCCCCTGCTCAGGTCGTGCCCCGCCTCTGTGTCGAGCACGGGCAGGTCGCCACTGGCGTTGCGCTCTTGTCGCTGCCATGCGCCTCCTTGGGCTCCTGCAGGCCGCGTCCATGCCAATCGTGGCCTCTCCTCCGACCCCGTGAGGCCCGCTCTTCCTCCTCTCTGCGTGCAATACTTCTAGTCCTGCAGCTGCCCCTGTCTGCGACGACCCCTCCCTGTGTTCCTGCCAAGTTTGTTTGAGGCCCCGCTGCTCTATGACGTTTTGGTGTTGTGAGGTGGAAGCGAGGTGATGGATGTGCTGTGGTGCTGGTGTGTAACTAATGAGGTGTTGTACAGGAAATTTTGTTGTTGATTGGCTACTGGTTAAGCAGTGATGAAGTGGTGGCATTTTGGTGATGGATGTGAGTTGGTGTAGATGAGAGATGGTGTGGTGTTGAGGTCGCCTGAGTACAACCGAAGAGCATGCTTCCCGAAATCCTCCCTTCAACTGAAGCCACGAGACCTCAAGACCGCCACCATGGGACGCCAAGTCTCCTTCACGGAGACCGAAGACCTATCCCACCGAGACCCCGACCCGATGACCGCCAAGATCGCCACCGGAACGAGAAGCACTTCACCTCGGAACACCGAGTTCGCCAACATGGAACGCCAAGTTCTTCATCCCGGACGCCATGACCGTCTACACAGACCCGAAGACCACCGGTACCTGATCCATTCAAGTTCGCCATTGACCACTAGGTCGACCGCTTGGAACCCAAGTTCTCCGTCACGACACGACAAGTTCTCCATCTTGTATCCGAACCTCGTCGTTCCCGTCAAACCCTGAGACCGGACCCCGGACCTTCGGAACCCAAGATCTTCCGAACCCAGATGTGTGACCCCTTTCTGAGCCTCTATTTTATAAATGCTATATATATAAACTATCGCATCTTAAATTGTTCATGCATGCATATCTGTCTGTGGTTTGGGGGCATTATGTCGATTCACCGCATGATTAAATATGGAGTCTACATGCAGGATATTGTTGTCTTATTCCGGACTCCACTTAAATTGCATAGCGAACCGATGCCATGTTTTGCCTGTTAAGACAACATTTAAATTGCAGGGTAGATAAATAACTTGAACCATATAACTAATTGTCGGGACATCGGTTCCGCTAAATATTGCCTAATTGCACCGCATCTGCATCATAGCATAATTATGACGGATCTTTTGCCGTAGTATTAAATATTGCATCCGATGTTTTTTCTAGTGCTTGCTTCTTCGCGGAATAGACCGATGAGTGGATGCGAGTATCGACAAGTTCTCCGGATATGATCCTTCGGCAGTGTTTCCCAAGCGAGCATTCTCCCCCTTTCTACCTATTTTGCATTTATAGTCTTTATTTCCTCCTGTTGATCTATTGCTATCTGTGTCGCGATGCTTTAGTGTTCCGTACTAGATATATCCCTTGCAGCCTTTATATTGCCTTGGACACATCCTATTGCCTGTTGTTTGATAAATAGTCGGCCTTGCAAGTCGTAGTTGCTTGCTCATGTGCTGCTTCGTGTCATTGTTGTTCCACCGTTATTGGAAGGTTGGCACATGCTTAATGGTGGATATGATCATGACTTTAAATGCAAGTGTTAAAATGCTGGAAATAGATATAACTAATGCAGAGGCATCGGTGAGAAATAGATGTTATTTGGTTCTTCCACGCTCACTTGTGTCCCGTAGGACCCCGAGTACTTGATACCTGTTCCTTGACTATCGCACTATCCGCATATGGGACCATGAATCCCCTAAGCCAGAGCTTGATTCATTTCTTATTTCTTGGGGCCACAAACTAGTTTGGGGCTTTATTACTATCCTGTACTTATGCCATGCTTTACTGCTTTATTTACGATTGTGCGTGGAGAACCTATACTGTTTTGGATCATGACACGTTTTCGCTATATCGACAAGCCCAGTCACACTTTCGGGTTCCCAGTCGTTTACCGCCGTCCACACAAACCCTGGGTCCATCTCGGAGCCGGCCAACTTCGTCGCGGGTAGCTTAGTGGGGTGGCCCCCTAAAATATTTTATGAATCCTGTGATTTCTTTGTCGTGAAAGCCTCGTTGGGTTTTGATTTGGTTTTTCCGAGGTTGATCGTGTGTGTGTTGCTATTTGTGCACCCCTGCAGGGTAAATCTTTCTAAAAGCCGTGTCCGCGGTTATGGATGACTTGGAGCACAGTATCTCGATCATAGACAAGCATAACTAAAGTAGTGTTATAAATTTGACTTAATATGTGACTAGTAATTCAGCTTCACTACAATGGAATGGATAATAAAAATGCCAACAACTAGTGGATCTGTGGTGATCTGTGTCATACTATACCTGCCTAGTAAGTATTGCAACTCCAATGAAATGTGATAAAAGTGAAAACAACTAATGGGGTTTGGGATTCCTCAGGACAATTATATCTGACTAGTAAATGTTCCAACTACCATGGAATGTCAATTAAACTGCCCACTACTTATGCTTCAGGATGACTCATGCTATCTATATCTGATTAGTAAGTGCTGCAAATATAACGGAATGAGTAAAATTGCCAACTGTGTGAGTTCCTTGTTCCGACTTCCTCGTTTGGTCTCGAGGGGGAAATACCAGGATGGGTATGTTTGGTGTTAGTATCAGGTTGGAACCGAATAGGTCTTTCTTATCTCTCTCTAATAGCCGACAGTTAATCGAGTCCCTATAGGTTGTTTAGTGCATGCTGCGCTGCCGCTTTAGTCCACTATACCTATGTAGGCGAGAGCCACCAAATTCTAGCCTCGTCGTGTACTGGCCTCAGTACTGACGCTCCCCTTTTTCCTTGACCTTTGTCGGCACCCCTTTTGTTTTAGTAGGTTTGAGATCGATGACGTTAGCAGGGTTACCCTTCCGGCTTGTCCTGGGCAGGGTTATGGACGCCAGTGGTTATTCTTCAGGGCTCTTAGCCCCATTTGCATCTTGTCCATACTCGGAAGCTGTAGCGTTTTCAAGGTGATTTGGATCTTTGTACTGTATATCTGTATTCTTGACTCATGGAGTTGTGTTGTATATATATCGGTTCTGTGGGTCCCATCGAGGACTATTGTGTAATGGTATTACTTCGTTTTCCACCCGCACGAAAGTGTCTGGTGGGCGTCCTTGAGTCATTTCTATGCGGGTTTGGCGGAAAAAGGCTAAAAATTACATAGGGCCGATTTGAGGGTGTTATAGAGTGGTATCAGAGCTCAGCAGTTGCGATACCCCACTGGTCCAGCCTGTAGGATAACCTAGCTAATGGCCGATGTAGAGTGTCAAAACTATTTTTGCAAAATCGGTTGGATAGAAATGACTAGGTCTAGTTTTACTCCTTATCCCTATGCTATTCTCCTCTTACCTCTCCATGTTTTGAATCTACTCTTATATTTTCTTCGAGTCTAGGATTTCCCGTGGTTGGGTTTCTGTCGTACCTTCAGGGTTTCGCTTCCTCCCTTTATAACGGTGGTTCTACAATCATCAATCTGCTTCTCGGCTATTGTACCTTCATCCAATCTTTTGTCCTTGAACTCTTTATCCGTATGTGCCCCTTGACAGATATTCGTATCGTTGAAAAACATATGAGAAGGCTGAGCAATGGTGAAGTTGGAGTATACCCTGAGCATGTGTTGTTCATGCCAATGGAACCATCATGGAACCTAATCATTGTGTCTTTTCATACAATTTCTTTTGTATCTTCCAGCGGTCCCCAACATGACGACATCATCTACGCCAGATCCGATAAAGATCCTGCATCACCCCTCT
Source organism: Avena eriantha (assembly GCA_910589775.1). Classification (NCBI taxonomy): domain Eukaryota; kingdom Viridiplantae; phylum Streptophyta; class Magnoliopsida; order Poales; family Poaceae; genus Avena; species Avena eriantha. Next base: position 68,892 of record CAJUXJ010000329.1, read on the forward strand.
TGTTCCGAACACCGCTTGTGAAGATCTTCAGTCTAAATCCCGAGAGTTGGTTGCACGATTCTGCGATTCATTTACAGAAGGATGCTTTGAGTATGGGTGGACTGATCACCCTAACCGCCTCTCACTGTGCACTTTTGTACATCGAATCGGTGGATCAAGCAATTTCACTCCGTCCATGGAAGTTAAAGGTGGCCTTATCTCTTGATACCTTTACCTTCGTCCTTTGTACCCGGAGTGTTTTGTAACTACCCCGGTGAATTACGCTCTTAGTTACATGCCTGGATGAACGAAAGTGGTTAAAATAGTACGGTGGGGCCCAGGGCCACTCACGGTAGACCTTTCCGCCGTCCTAACCACTTTCAGACAACAGGACAAGAACGAGCGGCGTAATCGGCAGGCGAAGGGATCAACTACATACACAAGTGAGTATGTATGCAAGCCACATAAAACAGTCCTCAGAGCCATTCCATCTAAAAGAAATAGAAATATTGCAACGCCATACGGCAAGATCCAAATGTCCTAGATAGATATAATAATTTAGGATAGCTCCTCATACATCACACATCAGAGTATCAGGCGGAAGCGGAAAACAAGATCTGAGTACGGATAAGAAGCAAATTGGCATAAGATGCCCCATAAATAAACACATCCCGCCCACAGATCTCACGGATCCCCGTTCTCGGAATCTCTACACCGAATGATCGTTGCCAACATAATCTGTCTCTTCCACCCAGTATCCATCTTGCGGGTACACCTGTTCATCTGAATCAAACAATTTATCGTGTGAGACCCTAGGGGTACTCAGCAAGTCTTTATGCCGCTAAAGGGGACACAACCTGGGGTGACGCAATTGCAGCAAAAGATAATACCTAACAATTCTATAGATACTCTCTAACCATCCGCCTAACCAATGATAGACAGATGTCCGTGAATTAAGAACAACAGTTACAACAGTATAATTAACCGATCCATCCTCCTCCTCGCTTACCAACGAGGAAGCGGACGAACAACCCCCATCATCCGTTGGCAGTTTTATTAACCATTCCATGAGGATTGTACTATTTACTAGTCAAGTACTTAGTCAATTTAAAAGCGGTACTTTAGTTATACTTGTCTATGATCGAGAAACTGTGCTCCAAGTCGTCCATAACCGCGGACACGGCTTTCAGAAAGATTTACCCTGCAGGGGTGCACGAATAGCAACACACACTCGATCAACCTCGGAAAAACCAAATCAAAACCCAACGAGGCATTCACGACAAAGCAATCACAGGATTCAGAAATATTTCAGGGGGCCACCCCAATAAGCTACCCGCAACGAAGTTGGCCGGCTCCGAGACGGACCCAGGGTTTGCGACGATGGCTGTAAACGACTGGGAACCCGAAAATGTGACTGGGCTTGTCGATACCGCGAAAACGTGGCGCGATCCAAAACAGTACAGGTGCTCCTCGCACAATCTTAATAAAGCAGTAGCATGGCATAAGTACAGGATAGTAATAAAGCCCCAAACTAATTGTGGCCCCAAGAAATAAGAATGAATCAAGCTCTGGCTCAGGGGGGTCCATAAGGCCTCCCGGATGTGGATAGTGCGAATAAACAAGGAACAGGAATCAAGTACTTGGGGTCCTACGGGACACAAGTGAGCAGGGAAAACCAAATAGCAGATATTGCTCACCGGTGCCTCTTTCATTAGTTATCCCATTACTACTCAGGTTATGTTGTTTAGGTACCTCGTTATTCATCAGACACTCACATACCCTACACATGCTTTTCTACGATTCGCATGGCCCAAACAACTCTTATAGTAATGGCTCATGGGATGGAGGAACAAGCTTCGGTGGGGTTTAAAAGTAAAGGCTATGCAGTACTTGGGATTCAATTTAATGCAATCGCGACTCAATGATGCAAGAATAAGATAGAGGCAACAGGAACTGTATGTATGCAAGCATGTGGTAGTGCTTGCCTGGCAGCTCAGTTGAGGCGAGAGATGGATCTAGGTAGTACTCCTGTGAATCCTGGTAATTCTCCTGTTGGGCGTCTATTCGAAGAAGAACCAAACAAACAAGGGCCAACATAAATAAAGTGCACAAGCATATGAATTAAAATGCGACAAGCAAACAAGCATGCCATGATGAATGATGCACAATTTGCATGGCATTAAAGTAGCATGGTAAAGGTGGGGTGTGGATGCAAGAAATAAAGCATTTTATTATTTATTTAACCAAGTTTTATTGTCATAACAGTTCAGATTTTTATTAACAACATGATGCATGCTTCAATTCAGAACAAGGACTGCATAATTAGAACAGGATCTTCGCGCTAATCAATTTAGACATATTATTTGTCTAATTTGGAATTATACAACAAAAGTTATTAATTAATTAAGGAAAAGGGCATTTTATTGTAATTTTAATCATCTCGAAATTTTAAAGTGTTCAAACATTATTTTGAATGGCATATTTGAATTCCTCACATTTTTCTGATTCCAAAACATATATTATATGTATTATTTGGATTTGTATTTTAAAAATTATTTGAATCTAATTTGAATTTGAATTTAAATCAATTTGAAAAAGATTAATTAAAAACAGTCTTAGGGAAATACTTTTGTTACCCAGGCAAATCTAGCCTCAGCCGCTGATGGGTGGGCCTTGCGCGGACTGGGGCCACGCGCGCGAAACACTTTTGTTACCGGGCTCTGGCTAGCCCACTGAGGCTGACAGGCGGGGCCATCGGCTTCGGGCCCACGCGACAGTGGGGATGCCCCCAGAGGCCGACAGGTGGGGCTGGGGCTGGAGCACGGGTTACGCCTGAGATAACAGGGGGGCTCCCTGCAAAAATACTAGTGCGGCTGACTAGTGGGGTCGCTAGGAGCGCGGGTTGCGAGCGAAATAAAAGGGGGGGCTTAATGTAAATTTCCACAGGCCCGTACTGTTCCTCGTCTCCACGGTCTGACGGCGAGTGTGCGCACGGCGCGGAGCGGGGGTTCGAACCCAGGTCGCGAGCGTGCGCGCGGAGGGGCTAACCAGTGCGGTAGGGCGAGGGGAGTTGACAGGTGAGGGGCTAGGGCCTAGTTAGGGTTCTGCGGGGCGCGGGGAGGCTGCAGACAACGGCGAGCTCTGGCGCACTACGGCCGTTCGACGAAACGTTCGGCGGCGCTAGACGGTGTCGGTGAAGCAAAGGTTGTCAGGGAGGTCGAGGGACTCACCGCGGGCTCGACGGCGGGCTCGGATCGGAGCGAGGAGCGGCGAGATCGCTGGCGCTCCGGCGGCTAGGGTTTTGTCGGGACGGCGAGGATCTGGCGGTGCTGGGGAGCTCCTCCTTCACGTCAGCGTGTACGAGTCGGGGCAGGGGACGGTCCTCGGTCTTCCGGGACACCTCCACGTCGCGCTGACCGGCTGGACGACGGGGGCGAGGTGGAGCTGGCGGCGAATGGCGGCAGGTGGTGGCGTCGGGGAGGAAGAAGAGGAGGAAGAGGGGAGACGCGGGGTGGATCTGGCACTGTAGGAGAGCCATGTGAGAGGAGGAAAAAGGAGGGAGAGGGAGGAGGAGCAGCTGTGGCAGGGGGGTAGATAAAGGTGGCCTCGGTGCCACCTTTTTGCTTCTCCCTCACGTGGTCGAGCTAGGGCTCGACCTGGGGGCAGGTAGGGCACGGCAGGGGCTGCAGGTGCGGCTTGGTCGGGAGAGAGGGACAGGCAGGTGGGGCTAGCTCGGCCGGTGGAGAAAGAGAGAAAGAAGAGGGAGTAGCTTGGCTAGGTGGATGGGCTCGGGTTAGGGCTTAGCTAGGGTTAGGGAGAGGAGTAGGGTTAGCTGAGGAGTGGGCCAGGGAGAGAGAGGGTCAGGTGGTGCTCATGGGAGAGAGAGAGATAGAGAGAGAGAGGAGAGATAAAAGTTAGGGTTTAGTAGAATTAGGGTTAGGAGAAAATAGAGAGAGGATCTAGGTTTAGGTTTGTTTAGGGTTTAGATTTTTAAAGCTTGAGCACAAGATCACCCCCCAAGTGGAACATGATGAATGCTAGGAATTAACATGAGATGAAGGTGAAAAAGAATTCCAAGAAAAGAAAAAGGAAATAATTATGGAATAGGCCTCATATGGTTCATGCATGGAGAAATAAAATAAGAGGAAATGATATGGATGAGACTATGAGGATGGTGGAATGGTAGGAGAGGGTTCCCCAAGATAGGATCCATTAAAGCAAAATAAAAAAACCAAAGGAGTAAAAGGTGGTGAAGAATTGTGCATGGCCCATGCAAAATAATAATGCCATGATTCATTTTGTGAAAACAATAATAATATTATGGCATTATTCTCATGCATTTCCAAGAAGTGGAATAAAGCCAAGCAAAGGAAATTAAAGGACTAGATCCACCCTATTGCCCATGAGCTAGATAAAACCAAAATAAAGACAAACAAGCTCATGCTCTAGTAGGATGGTGGAATTATAAAGTGGTGGAAAAGAAAGGTGATGGAATTGAAATAAAAGATGTGCCCCCAACTCAACTTGGGCATTGAACAATATATCAATAACCAAATACAATATCAAGAGGCAAATACAATTAATAATGCATATGAGAGAAAAACCAAAAGAAAAAGGATTTTATATGATGCTCAAATGCAAGGTGGCATGATGACATGAGCATGATATAATTATGATGCAACAATAATATATATGAAGTAGCCAATGTCTTACTAGGACAAGTAGCATTACAATTGTTAGACAATTGGGATGCTACATGTTTTCTCGACGACCATGGACAATAAATCCTTGTTGGTGGTGTCACCGATTTCAAGATGGAGCAATAATCTTTGATAGCGGTGTCGCGAGGATCTACCCGAAGCGAGAAGATTCTGATCGTCGGCCTTCTTCCTGGTACCATGAGGCGGATCTCGAGGGCGAGATCCCTTGTTAGTGGTGACGAATTGTGGCATCCCGCTAAAACCACTACTAGAAAATCGCATGTTGTTTGCATGTAGCGCATCATCATGACATCATCATGCATATGTTTGTCAAAAATTATTTTCGAAAAGCCTATCTTTGTTTTCTAAATATCCCCTTCTTTATTTCAAAATACAAACCTCGGTCTTTTTTGGATCTTTTATTTATCTAAAAAAACTATTTATAAAATCCTTTCTAAAAATAAAATAAGTAAAAATAAATATTTTTGTGGGGGAGGCAGTCAGCCGGTAGGCCCAAGGCCCAGCAGCTAGCTACCTACCACCCCACCAGAAAAACCCTAACCTGCCCTAACCCTATCCACCCCCACCTAGTCCCCTCCCCACCGCCAGACCCACACCGCACTAGCCTCCTCACGGCCCCACCACGCGACCCACGCGATGTGAGCAGGTCACTCTAGCATCCCATCTGTCTAACATATGTAATGCTACATGGTCTAGTAATATAATTGATACTTCCTACATATAATTGTTGCATCATAATTATATCATGCTCATGTCATCATGCCACCTTGCATTTGAGCATCATATAAAACCTTTTTCATTTGGTTCTTATCTCATATGCATTAGTAATTGTATTTGGCTCTTGATATATTGTATTTGGTTCTTGATAAATGCTTGATGCCCAAGTTGATTTGGGGGCATCTCTTTTATTCAACTCCACCACCTTTTCCTTGTCAACACCTTACAATTCCACCATCCTAATTATCCATGAGCTTTTACATTGTTCCTTTGACTTTTAAATCTAGCTCATGTGGGTTGGGATGTATCCACTTCTATTTCCACATGCTCTCACACTTGTATCATGTTGTTTTCACATTATTGATATGTGGAGCCACTTGTGTATGCTTTGTGAGTGTAACCCCTTTTTCTAGCTTCCATATGGATTTTTGGAATAGTTGCTCATGTTGGAATATTTTGAGGATATTATGCACCTAGTGGAATATACACACTAGCATGTCCAAATTATATTCAAATTTGGGCATCTCCATCTACTCCACTTGGAACATCTTTCTAATTCCTTTAGCTTGGCCTTACTCCATATTTTGGAATGCATGTGTATAAATGCCATGATTATTATTTTGTTTCACAAGATTAGACATGGCATTTAATGCTCATGCATGGGCCATGCAACAATCACCACCATTCTATTCTTTTGGGTTATACTTGGTTTTTGAGTGGATCTTCTCTTTTGAGCTCTTCTTCTCTCCAAACCCTCACCATCTTGGTTGTTCTCTCCTTACCATGTGCTCACAAGATCATCACCCTCACATGTGTATGCCCCCATGCATGATCATGTGAGATCAAACCCTAGCCCTACCCGACCTCTCCATCTCATTTCCCCTTCTTGCTTGATCTGGCGTGGATCATGTTAAAACCCTCAACCCATCTACCCTACCCCTCTTTCCAACACCATGCCACCCTCATGCTTTGCTTTTGAGATGAGAAAACCCTAACCTACACCTCACCCCTACCATAAACATTTCTCCCTAATCCCTCTCTCTAAACCCTACCCCATGATCTACCCCCTCCATGCTGAAGCACCAACCCCAGCCCTAGGCTACCCCATCTACCCCTCTAAACCCTTACACCAACCCTAACCCGAGCCCCTCCAACCCTAGCTCCATGCCACACCCCTCTCTCTCTCCCTGCCAGGCCGACCCCACACCCGAGCCTCCTCTCCCTCCCCTCTGCAGGCCCCAGCCGCATCCCCTGCCCTGGCCGCTTCCCACGTCGAGCACGTGAGGGAGTAAGGTAAAAAGGTGGCCGAAGCCACCTTTTCTCCACCTGAGCCCCATGGCGCCCCTCCCTCTCCCCTCGCCTTTATCTGCATCCCCTCCCTCTCTGCCGTGTCGTCCACACCTCCCCTGGCCTCTACGCCGACCCTCTCCTCCCCCGCTACCTCCTCTCCACCTCGGCGACCACCGTCGATGTCGATCACCGTCCCCTCGAAACAAGGCGGCGGGCGTGGCGTGTGGGTGTCGAGAAAGACCGCGAGGCCCCCGGTGACGACCCTGTGCACATCAGCGAGGAGGAGAAGCCCTGTAGCCACCGATCGCCGACGCGCCTGAGAGAAACCCTAGCTCCACCGGCCATCTGCATCTCCGGCGCACCGTCGCTCCTTGGCCCGATCCACCACCGCCGACCACCTCGCGGTGAGCTACCCTCCCTCCTAGACATCCCCTCTCTCGCCGTCGATGCCTGTTCACGCCGGCCTTACTGTCGAGCACGCTCTGTGCGCCGGCGGGCGCTGGTTTCTGCTCGTCGACACGCCCTGTCACCGCTTAAATAGCCGCCTATCCCCCTCCTAACAACATACCCCACCCCACCGCACTGGTTCTGGCCCTCTGCACGCGCGCCTAGGTCGCGGGTTCGACTCCCCCGCGCCGCGCGCGTTCCCTGTCGAGCACCGTCTGGTCGTCAGTTTCGTCAGGAAGAGAAACAATGGGCGTTGGCTACTTTGCAGAAAACCCCCCACCTTTTTGTCTCGCAACCTGCACTCCTTCCGGGCCCACATGTCAGCCTCTGTGGTCTTTTACAAAAAAGCACCACAGTTTTCGATTCAGTTAACCCGCGCTCCCTCCAGGACCCACCTGTCAGCGGCTGAGTCCGTTTTACAGAAAGGTACCTGAGTTTCCTAACCCTCAACCCACGCTCCCTGTCGCCACGTGGCTGCGCCCGGTTCGCGAGCCCGCGCGTGGCCCCGCACACCACCGACCCCACCTGTCAACTGCACGGGCTGGATAACGCCGCCGTAAGAAAAGGTTCTGCGCGCCGTTTTCGCCCAGTCAGCATTGGTCCCACCTGTCAGTGACTGAGGCTGTGTATAAAAAGTCTGTGCGATTTATCTGTTTTATAAAAACAAATTCTGTAAATGTTTAAATATGTATTTAAATTCTGTTTTAATAACTTTTAAATTGTAATTCCAAATAATACAAATAATATATGTTTTTGAATCAGAAAAATGGGAGGAATTCAAATTTGCCATTCAAAATATTATTTGAGCACTTTAAATTTTTCGGAATTGTTTAAATGTAATAAAAATGCCTTTTCTTAATTAATTAATAACTTTAATTCTACAACTCCAAATTTGACAAATAATATGCCTAAATGGATCAGCGCGACGAGCCCGTTCTGTCTATGCATTCCATGTTATGAATTGAAGCATGCATCATGTCATTATGAAAAATCAGAACTGTTTATGGCAATAAAACTTGACCAAATAATTAATAAAATGATTTATTATTGTCCCCACACCTTACCCTTTCCATGCTACATTATTGCCATGAAAATTGTGCATCATTCATCATGGCATGCTTGTTTGCTTGTCGCATTTTAATTCATACGATTGTGCACTTTATTTATGTTGGCCCTTGTTTGTTTGGTTCTTCTTCGAATAGACGCCGAGCAGGGGAAATATCAGGAATCCCAGGAGTACTACCCAGATCCTTCTCTCGCTTCAACCGAGCTGCCAGGCAAGCACTACCACATGCTTGCATACATATAGTACCTATTGCCTCTATCTTATTCTTGCATCATTGAGTCGTGAATGCATTAAATTGAATCCCAAGCACTGCATAGCCTTTACTTTTAAACCCCACCGAAGCTTGTTCCTCCATCCCATGAGCCATTACTACAGGAGTTGTTTGAGCCATGCAGGTCGTAGAACAGCATGTGTAGGGTATGTGAGCGTCTGATGGATAACGAGGTACCTAAACAACTTAACCTGAGTAGTAATGGGCTAACTAATGAAAGAGGCACCGGTGAGCCATATCTGCTATTTGGTTTTTCATGCTCACTTGTGTCACGTAGGACCCTGAGTACTTGATTCATGTTCCTTGTTTATTCGCACTACCCACATCCGGGAGGCCTTATGGACCCCCTGAGCCAGAGCTTGATTCTTTTCTATTTCTTGGGGCCACAAAGTAGTTTGGGGCTTTGTTACTATCCTATACTTATGCCATGCTTTACTGTTTTATTTAAGATTGTGCGTGGAGCACCGGTACGGTTTTGGATGCGGAATGTTTTCGCGATATCGACAAGCCCAGTCACATTTTCGGGTTCCCAGTCGTTTACAGCCATTGACGCAAACCTTGGGTCCGTCTCGGAGCCGGCCAACTTTGTTGCGGGTAGCTTAATGGGGTGGCCCCCTGAAATATTTTATGAATCCTGTGATCGCTTTGTCGTGAATGCCTCGTTGGGTTTTGATTTGGTTTTTCCGTGGTTGATCGAGTGTGTGTTGCTATTTGTGCACCCCTGCAGGGTAAATCTTTCTGAAAGCCGTGTCCACGGTTATGGACGACTTGGAGCATAGTTTCTCGATCATAGACAAGTATAACTAAAACCGCTTTTAATCTGACTAAATACCTGACTAGTAAATAGTTCAATACCCATGGAAAGGTTAATAAAACTGCCAATGGATGGGTTGTTCGTCCGCCTTCTCGTTGGTAAGCGAGAAGGAGGATGGACCTGCTACTTTTTACTGTTATAACTGTTGTTACTAATTAACGGACATCCGTCTATCCCTGGTTAGGCGGATGGTTAGCGAGTATCTATAGACTTGTTAGTTATTATCTTTTGCTGCAATTGCGTCACCCCAGGTATATGTCCCCTTTAGAGGCATAAAGACTTGCTGAGTACCCCTAGGGTCTCACATGATAAATTGTTTGATTCAGATGAACAGGTGTATTCACAAGATGGATACTAGGTGGAGGAGACAGATGATGTTGGCAACGATCACTCGGTGTAGAGATTCCAGGGATGGGGATTCGTGAGATCTGTGGGCGGGATGTGTTTATTTATATGGCATCTTATGCCGATTTGCTTCTTATCTGTACTCGGATCTTGTTTTCCGCTTCCGCCTGATACTCTGATGTTTGATGTATGATGAACTATCCTAAACTATTATCTCTATCTAGGATATTTGAATCTTGCAGTATGGCGTTGCAATATTTCTATTTTTTTTAGATGGAATGGCTCTGGAAACTGTTGTATGGTAGCTTGCATACATACTCACTTGTGTATGTATTTGATCTCTTCGCATGTTGCCTACACCGCTCGCTCTTGTCCCAATGTCTTGGAAGTGGTTAGGACGGCCGACGGGTCTACACGTGGGCGGTCCTCTAGGCCCCCGCTGTACTATTTTAACCACTTCCACTTCATCTAGGCTCGAACTTAGAGCGTAGGGTCCGAGGTAGTTACAATTGGTATCAGAGCCATCCCGCCCTTCAGGGTCTCAGCCAAATGGTCGTTGTCAGTCTAGCAAATATTTTTGGTAGCTATGTATACTAGGGAAAAACAAAACGTGAGAGTAGGACTGCTTCCATTTTTCTTCTTACCCACCCACCCACCCTTTTCTAGTAAGGAAGTGTAACGTTTTCAATCCTCTTCTAAAATTCAAACTAGGATTCACGTGTTCGGGGTTCCGTAGTACCATAGGTTGTGTGTGTGTGTGTGAATTCCTTGTCTATCTGTTGCATCCAAATGTTATCACTATCTGCCTTTTGGTTATCAACTGTTGGTACATTCCATACCGACAGTCCTTTGTAAACCGACGCGATCTATCCGATTCGTTGTGTACCGGCGCGATCTGTCTTACTCTTTGTTATCCGACGTTATCTTGTTTGGGGTGTTTGTTTCCGTAGGTACTAATCTTTAGGTTCATCTTAAGAAGAAGGTGTTGGGATATGTGTTTTACTTATTCATGTGCGGAGTAATGATTTGAGTGCGGGATGGAGTCGCGACCATACCACTACTTTTATCGTTCGCTCTTGTATATTGAATGTGTAGAGTTACTAATCTTGATTCGTTAAGTGGTTTTGCGCATATAGTGGTATTTTAATGCCGAAATTTGCGGAATTTTTTTTCTTTGTTAGCTTGTGTACCACACTCCTTGTTCAGTCGTGTGCGATATGCTTAATACCTTCTAGGTGCTTTGAACTTTGTTGATATTTTAATATCATCTTAGTGAATTGTATCCTTTAATCTTGGTTAATTCCATTTTGGTACTATTTTGGATTATTATTATTCTCCATTATAGTACTGACTTGTGTTTTATATCAATCACAGGATGGCACCACCACGCCGTTCTGAGGAGGACATACCACCTGAATTGGGGGATGCGTTGGCAAGTATTGCTAATGCCTTGGGAGCAATGCAGCAGAACCAGCAGCGATTCGAAGAAAGTGTCAGGAGGAATGAGTTTGTTCCGCTACCTCCACCTCCCAAGCGAGGAGACATCAAGAGTTTTCTGAAGTTCAACCCACGCCAATTTGAGGTGTCTGATCAGCCACTTGATGCTGATGATTGGTTGCGGGAGATGTCAAGGTTGCTGATGACTACGGATGTTCCAGAGCAAGATTGGGTAAAATGTGCCACGCACCTTCTGAAGGGAGATGCAGCTCTGTCGTGGGAGAATTACCTGAAGGCAAACCACTCTAGTTTTCAGCCTACTTGGGAGCAATTCACTGGGGCTTTCAAAGAGCAATATCTGTCAGAAATTGTCATGGAAAGGATGAAGGAAGTGTTTCTCAACCTCAAGCAGGGCAATGACAATGTCAATACCTATATCAGAAACTTCATGAACCTTTCTGGGTATGGTGGCAATGAGATCTCTGATGACAAGAAGAAGCAAAAGAGGTTCATGCAAGGGCTCAATGCATCTATCAAATATGCAATCACTCATGCAAGTCCGGGGTATTCACTGGAACTCCAACATACAGCTCTACACGAAGAAGCAAGTAGGAAAGGGTTTGAGGAGTCAAAGAAACACAGCCGCGACGCAGCAAGCTCTTCAGCTATGACAGCTCCTTCCAAGCGCTGCGTGTGGGTTCCTAACACCCCACCATCGCTCCCGGCTCCACCAAGACCGTCAAGCTACGCGGCAAGGCCACCAAACTCCTTCACCGCGGCTCCTAGGGGCTACAACCAAAACTACCCTGGAGCGCCTGCCAGAGTCCCTGGCTACGCTGCTCCACGTCCACCTGGTGCCTGTTACACCTGTGGGAACACTAGGCATCGACACTGGAATTGTGCAATGAACAACAAAGCTCTTCCTCCACCACCTCCAAGACTTGCGGCAATTTCTTCTATGGTTCGTGCACCTCCACCTCGAGCTCTCAACATCAACACCAAGCCTGGGTCTACGGTTGCTCGTGCCAACTGTGTCAACGTCGCTCAAGCTGAGCATGCACCTGGAGTTGTGATGGGTACGCTTCTCGTTAACTCAGTCCCTGCACGATTTTTGTTTGATTCTGGTGCTTCACATTCTTTTGTTTCTCACAAGTTTGCACATGAGCATGATCTTGCTATGGTTCCCTTATTGCATCGTCTTGTGGTACAATCTCCTAGGTCAAACATGAGGGCTTCTCATATCAGCCATGGCAATCAAATTGAGATTGGTGGCTCTTCGTTCCCGGCTTCCTTAATTATTCTAGGCAATTCTGACATTGATGTTATCTTGGGCATGGATTGGTTAACAGCAAATGCAGCTGTGATTGATTGTGCTGAACGCTCGGTTTCTCTGAAAATTCCTGAAGGCCATATAGTCTATTCTCCAAGTCTGACTCCTGCAATTCATCTTTTCTCTTTGGCGGCTCTGAATGATGATTCTATGGAAGCGATTCAGAGTTTTCCGGTGGTCTATGAGTTCCCAGATGTTTTTCCTGAAGAGTTGCCGGGTATGCCTCCTGACCGAGAGGTCGAGTTTGTGATTGAGCTTGAACCTGGAACCGCTCCTATCTCAAAGTGGCCTTATAAAATGGGTCCTGCTGAATTGGCTGAACTCAAACGCCAGCTTGATGAACAAGAGAAGTTGGGTTTCATTCAACACAATACTTCTTCTTGGGGTAGCCCAACCATCTTTTTGAAGAAGCGAGACAAGACTGATAGACTTTGTGTTGACTATCGGGCTCTCAATGCTAAAACCATCAAAAATAAATATCCCCTTCCGCGGATTAATGATCTCTTCGATCAGCTAGCTAGAGCTGTGGTATTTTCTAAACTTGACTTGAGAAGTGGGTATCATCAAATCAAGATTCGCAAGGAAGATGTTCCCAAAACAGCTTTCACCACCCGCTATCGCCTGTATGAGTACACGGTCATGTCTTTCGGTCTCACCAACGCACCTGCCACCTTCTCGAGGCTTATGAACTCGGTTTTCATGGAGTATCTTGATAAGTTCATCGTGGTCTATCTGGATGACATCCTAGTCTATTCTAAGTCAAAGGAAGAACATGAAGAACACCTTCGGTGTGTCTTAAACAAGTTTCGTGAGAACCGCCTGTATGCAAAGTTCTCCAAGTGTGAGTTCTGGCTGCCTGAAGTCACCTATCTGGGTCACGTCATCTCTGCCAAGGGCATTGCCGTCAACCCAGAAACTGTTTGCACAATTGTTGACTGGCTTCCACCCAAAAATGTCAAAGAAGTCCGAAGTTTCCTTGGTTTGGCTAGTTACTGTCATCGCTTCGTTCAGAACTTCTCGAAGATTGCGAAGCCTCTTACCGATCTCCTCAAGAAAGGCAAGAAATACCTTTGGTCTCCTGCATGTCAAGCAAGCTTTGAAACACTTAAAGAGAAGCTCACTTCCACACTAGTCTTGATTCCTCCAGATACATCAAAGCCTTTCTAGATATTCTGTGACGCCTCCTTGCAAGGATTGGGTGTGGTCCTTATGCAAGAAAAACAAGTTGTTGCTTATGCCTCTCGAAAGTTGAAGACGCATGAGATCAACTATCCTACACATGACCTCAAACTCGCAGCAGTTGTCTTTGCTTTGAAAGTATGGTGGCATTACTTGCTTGGCAACCGTTGTGAGATCTTTTCTGATCACAAGAGTCTGAAGTATATCTTCACATAGCCTAATCTCAACCTTCGTCAGAGAAGGTGGATTGAACCAATTAATGATTTCGATCTCACAATCAACTACACTCCGGTCAAAGCTAATTTCATGGCCGATGCCCTCAGCCGAAAAGCTTATGTCAACAACCTCATGGTGGAAGAACAACAGCCTCTCTTGTGCGAGGAATTCTGCTAACTCAACCTTGAAATTGTGGATCAAGGGTATCTTCTGAATCTTGGAAGAAAAGATTCGTGCTAGTCAGCGAGGTGATGCTTACGCCAAAAATATCATCTCCAACATTCAGCTTCCAAAGTATGAGTCCTTCCACGTCGACGACCAAGGCGCTCTTTTCTTTGAACACCGGATGTTTGTTCCGAACTACCCGGGTTTAAGAGAGCAAGTTCTTAAGGAGGTGCATGATTCTGTTCTTTCTATCCACCCTGGCAGCACTAAGATGTACATGGACTTGAAAACACAATATTGGTGGCCTGGGTTGAAACAATGTTGTGCCAAGTATGTCTCCGAGTGTGATGTCTGCCGCAGAGTTAAAGCTGTCCATCAGAAACCTTCTGGTCTTCTACAGCCATTGAAGCCTCCGGAATGGAAATGGGAGAAGGTAGAGATGGACTTCATAACTGGTTTTCCAAGGTCGCAGAAGGGCAACAATGCAATCTTTGTTGTCATCGACAGGCTTTCTAAAGTGGCTCACTTCCTTCCTGTCAAGGAAACAATTTCTGCAATTTAGTTGGCTGAGCTCTATATCAACAGAATGGTCTTTCTGTATGGGGTTCCTCTTGAGATCAGCTCAGACCATGGAAGCATCTTCACTTCCAAGTTCTGGGGAAGTTTCCAAAATGCTTTGGGAACAAAATTGAACTTTAGCACAGCTTACCACCCTCAATCGCAAGGACAAGTTGAAAGAATCAATCAGATTATGGAAGATATGCTACGTGCTTGCGTTATCTCTTTCGGCATGAAGTGGGAAGAATGCCTTCCTTATGCTGAGTTCTCTTACAACAACAGCTTCTAGAAGAGTCTAAAGATGGCACCATTTGAGGTTCTCTATGGCCGCAAATGCAGAACCCCGATTGGTTGGTCGGGCGCAGGTGAAAGAACATTGTTTGGCCCCGACATTGTAACTCAAGCCGAGGAGAAGGTTCACATCATTCTCGAAAACCTAAAGGTTGCTCAAAGTCGCCAGAAGAGCAACTATGACAGAAAGCACACGGACATGGAGTATGTCCCTGGTGATCTCGTTTACCTTCGTGTCACTCCCATGAGAGGCACGCACCGGTTTGGTATCAAAGGGAAGCTGGCTCCTAGATACATCGGTCCTTTCAAAATTCGTGGAAGAAGAGGAGAAGTTGCTTATGCCCTTGAGCTCCCTGAAAAACTCAAGGTCCATGATGTTTTCCATATCTCTCAACTCAAGAAGTGCTTCAAGGATCCCGGCAGAACCGTGGACCATGAACTCATCAATCTCCAAGAAGACATGTCTTATCAAGAACACCCCATAAAAATCCTAGAAGTCGCAGAAAGAAGGACTCGCAACAAGTCCATCAAGTTCTGCAAGGTGCAGTGGTCACACCATTCCATTGATGAAGCCACTTGGGAACGCGAGGACGAGCTCCGTGCCAAGTATCCTACCCTCTTCATGTCTTCTTCTTCTTCCTAGAATCTCGGGGCGAGATTCTTGTTTAGTGGGGGAGAGTTGTAGCTTCCCATCTGTCTAACATATGTAATTCTACATGGTCTAGTAATATAATTGATACTTCCTAAATATAATTGTTGCATCATAATTCTATCATGCTCATGTCATCATGCCACCTTGCATTTGAGCATCATATAAAACCTTTTCATTTGGTTCTTATCTCATATCCATTAGTAATTGTATTTGGCTCTTGATATATTGTATTTGGTTCTTGATAAATGCTTGATGCCAAGTTGAGTTGGGGGCATATCTTTTATTCAACTCCACCACCTTTTCCTTGTCACCACCTTATAATTCCACCATCCTAATTATCCATGAGCTTTTACATTGTTCCTTTGACTTTTAAATCTAGCTCATGTGGGTTGGGATGTATCCACTTCTATTTCCACATGCTCTCACACTTGTATCATGTTGTTTTCACATTATTGATATGTGGAGCCACTTTTGTATGCTTTGTGAGTGTAACCCCTTTTTCTAGCTTCCATATGGATTTTTGGAATAGTTGCTCATGTTGGAAATTTTGAGGATATTATGCACCTAGTGGAATATACACACTAGCATGTCCAAATTATATTCAAATTTGGGCATCTCCATCTACTCCACTTGGAACATCTTTCTAATTCCTTTCGCTTGGCCTTACTCCATACTTTGGAATGCATGTGTATAAATGCCATGATTATTATTTTGTTTCACAAGATTAGACATGGCATTTAATGCTCATGCATGGGCCATGCAACAATCACCACCATTCTATTCTTTTGGGTTATACTTGGTTTTTGAGTGGATCTTCTCTTTTGAGCTCTTCTTCTCTCTAAACCCTCACCATCTTGGTTGTTCTCTCCTTACCATGTGCTCACAAGATCATCACCCTAACATGTGTATGCTCCCATGCATGATCATGTGAGATCAAACCCTAGCCCTACCCGACCTCTCCATCTCATTTCCCCTTCTTGCTTGATCTAGCGTGGATCATGTTAAAACCCTAAACCCATCTACCCTACCCCTCTTTCCAACACCATGCCACCCTCATGCTTTGCTTTTGAGATGAGAAAACCCTAACCTACACCTCACCCCTACCATAAACCCTCTCTCCCTAATCCCTCTCTCTAAACCCTACCCCATGATCTACCCCCTCCATGCTGAAGCACCAACCCCAGCCCTAGGCTACCCCATCTACCCCTCTAAACCCTTACACCAACCCTAACCCGAGCCCCTCCAACCCTAGCTCCATGCCACACCCCCCTCTCTCTCTCCCTGCCAGGCCGACCCCACACCCTCCCCTCCTCTCCCTCCCCTCTGCAGGCCCCAGCCGCAGCCCCTGCCCTGGCCCCTTCCCACGTCGAGCACGTGAGGGAGTAAGGGAAAAAGGTGACCAAAGCCACCTTTTCTCCACCCGAGCCCCACGGCGGCCCCTCCCTCCCCCCTTGCCTTTATTTGCATCCCCTCCCTCTCTGTTGTGCCGTCCACACCTCCCCTGGCCTCTGCGCCGACCCTCTCCTCCCCCGCTACCTCCTCTCCACCTCGGTGACCACCGTCGGTGTCGATCACTATCCCCTCGAAACAAGGCGGTGGGCGTGGCGTGTGGGTGTCGAGGAAGACCGCGAGGCCCCCGGCGACGACCCTGTGCACAGCTGCGAGGAGGAGAAGCCCTGCAGCCACCGATCGCCGACGCGCCCGAGAGAAACCCTAGCTCCGCCGGCCATCTGCATCTCTGGCGCACCATCACTCCCCAGCCCGATCCACCACCGCTAACCACCTCGTGGTGAGCTACCCTCCCCAGCCTAGGTCGCGGGTTCGACTCCCCCGCGCCGCGCGCGTTCCCTGTCGAGCACCGTCTGGTCGTCAGTGCCGTCAGGAAGAGAAACAGTGGGCGTTGGCTACTTTGCAGAAAACCCCCCACCTTTTTGTCTCGCAACCCGCACTCCTTCCAGGCCCACATGTCAGCCTCTGTGGTCTTTTACAACAAAGCACCGCATTTTCGATTCAGTCAACCCGCGCTCCCTCCAGGACCCACCTGTCAGCGGCTGAGTCCGTTTTACAGGAAGGTACCTGAGTTTCCTAACCCTCAAACCGCGCTCCCTGTCTGCGCCACGTGGCTGCGCCCGGTTCGCGAGCCCGCGCGTGGCCCCGCACACCACCGACCCCACCTGTCAACTACACGGGCTGGATAACGCCGCCGTAAGAAAAGGTTCTGCGCGCCGTTTTCGCCTAGTCAGCATTGGTCCCACCTGTCAGTGACTGAGGCTAGCTGAGGCTGTGTATAAAAAGTCTGTGCGATTTATCTGTTTTATAAAAACAAATTATGTAAATGTTTAAATATGGATTTAAATTCTGTTTTAATAACTTTTAAATTATAATTCCAAATAATATATGTTTTTGAATCAGAAAAATGTGAGGAATTCAAATTTGCCATTTAAAATATTATTTGAGCACTTTAAATTTTTCGGAATTGTTTAAATGTAATAAAAATGCCTTTTATTAATTAATTAATAACTTTAATTCTACAACTCCAAATTTGACAAATAATATGCCTAAATCGACCAGCGCGACGAGCCCGTTCTGTCTATGCATTCCATGTTATGAATTGAAGCATGCATCATGTCATTATTAAAAATCAGAACTGTTTAAGGCAATAAAACTTGACCAAATAATTAATAAAATGATTTATTCTCGTCCCCACACCAGACCCTTGCCATGCTACATTATTGCCATGAAAATTGTGCATCATTCATCATGGCATGCTTGTTTGCTTGTCGCATTTTAATTCATACGATTGTGCACTTTATTTATGTTGGCCCTTGTTTATTTGGTTCTTCTTCGAATAGACGCCGAGGAGGGGAAATATCAGGAATCCCAGGAGTACTACCCAGATCCTTCTCTCGCTTCAACTGAGCTGCCAGGCAAGCACTACCACATGCTTGAATACATATAGTACCTATTGCCTCTATCTTATTCTTGCATCATTGAGTTGCGAATGCATTAAATTGAATCCCAAGCACTTCATAGCCTTTACTTTTAAACCCCACCGAAGCTTGTTCCTCCATCCCATGAGCCATTACTACAGGAGTTGTTTTAGCCATGCAGGTCTTAGAACATCATGTGTAGGGTATGTGAGCGTCTGATGGATAACGAGGTACCTAAACAACTTAACCTGAGTAGTAATGGGCTAACTAATGAAAGAGGCACCGGTGAGCCATATCTGCTATTTGGTTTTTCATGCTCACTTGTGTCACGTAGGACCCTGAGTACTTGATTCATGTTCCTTGTTTATTCGCACTACCCACATCCGGGAGGCCTTATGGACCCCCTGAGCCAGAGCTTGATTCTTTTCTATTTCTTGGGGCCACAAAGTAGTTTGGGGCTTTGTTACTATCCTATACTTATGCCATGCTTTACTGTTTTATTTAAGATTGTGCGTGGAGCACCGGTACGGTTTTGGATGCGGAATGTTTTCGCGATATCGACAAGCCCAGTCACATTTTCGGGTTCCCAGTCGTTTACAGCCATTGACGCAAACCTTGGGTCCGTCTCGGAGCCGGCCAACTTTGTTGCGGGTAGCTTAATGGGGTGGCCCCCTGAAATATTTTATGAATCCTGTGATCGCTTTGTCGTGAATGCCTCGTTGGGTTTTGATTTGGTTTTTCCGTGGTTGATCGAGTGTGTGTTGCTATTTGTGCACCCCTGCAGGGTAAATCTTTCTGAAAGCCGTGTCCGCGGTTATGGACGACTTGGAGCACAGTTTCTCGATCATAGACAAGTATAACTAAAGTACCGCTTTTAATCTGACTAAATACCTGACTAGTAAATAGTGCAATACCCATGGAAAGGTTAATAAAACTGCCAATGGATGGGTTGTTCGTCCGCCTTCTCGTTGGTAAGCGAGAAGGAGGATGGATCTATTACTTTTTACTATTATAACTGTTGTTACTAATTAACGGACATCCGTCTATCCCTGGTTAGGCAGATGGTTAGCGAGTATCTATAGACTTGTTAGTTATTATCTTTTGCTGCAATTGCGTCACCCCAGGTATATGTCCCCTTTAGAGGCATAAAGACAGATGAATTGTTTGATTTAGATGAACATGTGTATTCGCAAGATAGATACCCCTAGGGTCTCACACGATAAATTGTTTGATTCAGTTGAACAGGTATACTCGCAAGATGGATACTGGGTGGAGGAGACAGATGATGTTGGCAACGATCACTCGGTGTAGATATTCCGGGGATGGGGATCCTTGAGATCTGTGGGCGGGATGTGTTTATTTATGTGGCATCTTATGCCGATTTGCTTCTTATCCGTACTCGGATCTTGTTTTCCGCTTCCGCCTCATACTCTGATGTTTGATGTATGAAGAGCTATCCTAAACTATTATCTCTATCTAGGATATTTGAATCTTGCCGTATGGCGTTGCAATATTTCTATTTTTATTAGATGGAATGGCTCTGGAAACTGTTGTATGGTAGCTTGCATATATACTCACTTGTGTATGTATTTGATCTCTTCGCCTGTTGCCTACGCCGCTCGCTCTTGTCCCGATGTCTTGGAAGTGGTTAGGACGGCCGACATGTCTACACGTGGGCGGTCCTCTGGGCCCCTGCTGTACTATTTTATCCACTTCCGCTTCATCCAGGCTCGAACTTAGAGCGTAGGGTCCGAGGTAGTTATAGTCACGCCGCCCACCAACACGCCCACCTGCCCGCGCGGTACACCGTGACCCTCGCTAGCGTACGCGAGCCACCAACCTCGCGTACACCGCACGCCCTGCGTGACACGCTCCCCCGGACCCACCCCGCTCCCTCGCGATCCCCACCCGCTTGCTCCCCTTCAACCACCGCCTGCCGCTAGGAGGTCTCCCTAGCCGCTGCCTCTTCCTTCGACGACCCCCGCGCCGGGCATCGCCCTTCCTCACTTCGCGACCACCAACGGCCCGAGCTGCCGTTTCCCTCCTCTCCATCCACCGCCGGCCGCCTCAGGTCCTGCTGCCTCTCCTCTGAGCTCCTCCGCCCCTGCCTCGCGCCATGGCCATGACATCCCTGCTCGCAGCAAGCTCGTTCTACCACCATCCGCCCTCTTCTCCGACGCCCGCGCGTCCCTGTCCCCGCTACAAATCAACCTCCGGCCTCAACCTTCTCCAGCACTCCGCCACGGGCCCGTGTGTGCTCCGGCCGCCTCACGTGGGCGCGCGCGCGAGCCCCGCATCGTTCTCCTTCCCCTACTCAGGTCGTGCCCCGCCTCTGCGTCGAGCACGGGCAGGTCGCCACCAGCGTTGCGCTCTTGTCGCTGCTATGCGCCTCCTCGGGCTCCTGCAGGCCGCGTCCACGCCAATCGTGGCCTCTCCTCTGACCTCGTGAGGGCCGCTCTTCCTCCTCTCTGCGTGCAATACTTCTAGTCCTGTAACTGCCCCTGTCTGTGATGACCCCTCCCTGTGTTCCTGCCAAGTTTGTTTGAGGCCCCGCTTCTCTATGACGTTTTGGTGTTGTGAGGTGGAAGCGAGGTGATGGATGTGGTGTGGTGCTGGTGTGTAACTAATGAGGCATTGTACAGGAAATTTTGTTGTTGATTGGCTACTGGTTAAGCAGTGATGAAGTGGTGGCGTTTTGGTGAATGGATGTGAGTTGGTGTAGATGAGGGATGGTGTGGTGTTGAGGTCGCCTGAGTACAACCGAAGAGCATGCTTCCCAAAATCGTCCCTTCAACCGAAGCCACGAGACCTCAAGACCGCCACCATGGGACGCCAAGTCTCCTTCACGGAGACCGAAGACCGATCCCACCGAGACCCCGACCCGATGACCGCCAAGATCGCCACCGGAACGACAAGCACTTCACCTCGGAGCACCGAGTTCGCCAACACGGAACGCCAAGTTCTTCATCCCGGATGCCATGACCGTCTACACAGACCCGAAGACCACAGGTACCCGATCCATTCAAGTTCGCCATCGACCACTAGGTCGACCGCTTGGAACCCAAGTTCTCTGTCACGACACGACAAGTTCTCCATCTTGTATCCGAACCTTGCCGTTCCCGTCAAACCCTGAGAACGGACCTCGTACCCCCGGAACCCAAGATCTTCCGAACCCAGATGTGTGACCCCTTTCCGAGCCTCTATTTTATAAATGGTATATATATATAAACTGTCGCATCTTAAATTGTTCATGCATGCATATTTGTCTATGGTTTGGGTGCATTATGCCGATTCACCGCATGATTAAATATGGAGTCTATATGCGGGATATTGTTGTCTTATTCCGGACTCCATTTAAATTGCATAGCGAACCGATGCCATGTTTTGCCTGTTAAGACAACATTTAAATTGTGGGGTACATAAATAACTTGAACCATATAACTAATTGTCGGGACATCGGTTCCGCTTAATATTGCCTAATTGCACCGCATCTGCATCATAGCATAATCATGACGGATCTTTTGCCGTAGTATTAAATATTGCATCCTATGTTTCTTCTAGTGCTTGCTTTTTTCGCGGAATAGACCGATGAGTGCATGCGAGTATCGACAAGTTCTCTGGATATGATCCTTCGGCAGTGTTTCCTAGGCCAGCATTCTCCCCCTTTCTACCTGTTTTGCATTTATAGTCTTTATTTCCTCATGTTGATCTATTGATATCTGTGTCACGATGCTTTAGTGTTCCGTACCAGATATATCCCTTGCAGCCTTTATATTGCCTTGGACACATCCTATTGC
The DNA here is from genome assembly GCA_910589775.1 of Avena eriantha. NCBI lineage: Eukaryota > Viridiplantae > Streptophyta > Magnoliopsida > Poales > Poaceae > Avena > Avena eriantha. Next base: position 91,097 of record CAJUXJ010000329.1, read on the forward strand.
CTGTTGTTTGATAAATAGTCGGCCTTGCGAGTCGTAGTTGCTTGCTCATGTGCTGCTTCGCGTCATTGTTGTTCCACCGTTATTGGAAGGTTGGCACATGCTTAATGGTGGATATGATCATGACTTTAAATGCAAGTGTTAAAATGCTGGAAATAGATATAACTAATGCAGAGGCATCGGTGGGCAATAGATGTTATTTGGTTCTTCCACGCTCACTTATGTCCCGTAGGACCCTGAGTACTTGATACCTGTTCCTTGACTATCGCACTATCCGCATATGGGACCATGAATCCCCTTAGCCAAAGCTTGATTCATTTCTTATTTCTTGGGGCCACAAACTAGTTTGGGGCTTTATTACTATCCTGTACTTATGCAATGCTTTACTGCTTTATTTACGATTGTGCGTGGAGCACCTGTACTGTTTTGGACCGTGACACGTTTTCGCTGTATCGACAAGCCTAGTCACACTTTTGGGTTCCCAGTTGTTTACCGCCGTCCACACAAACCCTGGGTCCGTCTCGGAGCCGGCCAACTTCGTCGCGGGTAGCTTAGTGGGGTGGCCCCCTGAAATATTTTATGAATCCTGTGATTGCTTTGTCGTTAAAGCCTCGTTGGGTTTTGATTTGGTTTTTCCGAGGTTGATCGTGTGTGTGTTGCTATTTGTGCACCCCTGTAGGTCAAATCTTTCTGAAAGCCATGTCCGTGGTTATGGACGACTTGGAGCACAGTATCTCGATCATAGACAAGCATAACTAAAGTAGTGTTATAAATTTGACTTAATATGTGACTAGTAATTCAGCTTCACTACAATGGAATGGATAATAAAAATGCCAACAACTGGTGGATCTGTGGTAATCTGTGTCATACTATACCCGCCTAGTAAGTATTGCAACTCCAATGAAATGTGATAAAAGTGCCAACAACTGGTGGCTTTTGGGATTCCTCAGGACAATTATATCTGACTAGTAAATGTTCCAACTACCACGGAATGTTAATTAAATTGCCCACTACTTATGCTTCAAGATGACTCATGCTATCTATATCTGATTAGTAAGTGCTGCAACTATAACGGAATCAGTAAAATTGCCAATTGTGTGAGTTCCTTGGTCCGACTTCCTCGTTTGGTCTCGAGGGGGAAATACCAGGATGGGTATGTTTGGTGTTAGTATCAGGTTGGAACCGAATAGGTCTTTCTTATCTCTCTCTAATAGCCGACAGTTAATCGTGTCTCTATAGGTTGTTTAGTGCATGCTGCGCTGCCGCTTTAGTCCACTATACCTATGTAGGCGAGAGCCGTCGAATTCTAGCCTCGCCATGTACTGGCCTCAGTACTTACGCTCCCATTTTTCCTTGCCCTATGTCGGCACCCTTTTTGTTTTAGCAGGTTTGAGATCGACGACGTTAGCAGGGTTACCCTTCTGGCTTGGCCTGGGCCGGGTTATGGACGCCATTGGTTATTCTTCAGGGCTCTTAGCCCCATTTGCATCTTGTCCGTACTCGGACGTTGTAGCGTTTTCAAGGTGATTTGGATCTTTGTACTGTATATCTGTATTCTTGACTCATGGAGTCGTGTTGTGTATATATCGGTTCTGTGGGTCCCATCGAGGACTGTTGTGTAATGGTATTACTTCGTTTTCCACCCACACGAAAGTGCCTGGTGGGCGTCCTTGAATCGTTTCTATGCGGGTTTGGCGGAAAAAGGCTATAACTTTCATAGGGCCGATTCGAGGGTGTTACAAGAGCTCCCGGATTCGAATCCCGCAGCACGACGGCGCTCCACGGTGAAGATTTCTCTCGCTCGCGCAGTACAGACTTGGGACCACGGTCACGAGAGAGAGAGGGGAGAGAGAAAATATCAATTAGAGGTCATCCCAAAAGTGGGGAGACCTTTATTGATTATTGGTGTATTTATCTTGGCCTAATACCCCACTATATATAGGGGGAGGAGGGGGTACACCCTCCCTCAAAGTCCCGGGGTGGGACTAAAGGAGAGGAGGGGTGGGGAGGCCGCCAGCCAGCCCCTAGTGGGCGCCGCGCGGGGGGCTAGGCCCAACGGGCCAGCCCCCTTGGCCCCTCTCCCTCTCTCCTTTCCCTAATGGGCCCTCTCCCTCCAGAAATTGGCCCATTAAGCCTTTTTGACCTTTAATTGATTTTATCTTTATTAAATAATTATGAATAAATGATTAAATCAACATTTAACATTCATTCACACATTATTCAATCTCCATGGCCATGGAACACCTTCCATCTCCACTCCGGACATGCTCCGGACTTACCGAAACCCTTCCGATTTTCTCTCTACTAATCTTCAACGATTCTACCGATCCTATAAACACTCTCTAAGCATCATCAAGCCCTTAAGCGTGATACCCCACGGTTCGGGAAAACTCCAGACATGGTCGGGATACTCCCGCACCAATGATCAACAGAGGGACCTGGATGGCCATGTGACCCCTGTGCGTTCCACGAAGATCTTTCGTCGTTTGAACTGGGACGGTCGTGTCTTATTCCCTTTGTCACTCGATACTTGCATTGCCCGAGATCTTATGAATGACATCACCATGTCGTGTTCAATCTCGTTACCGAAGAACGCTACTTGACTCATTCCGACAAGTGATATCCCCGTGATCAAATCACACGCTGCGCAACTATTGGATATAACTTCTCTGAGTGGGCCCTTGAGTATCTTCCCATCACATGGACGGACAAATCCTGCTCTTGACATATATTGCCTCTACGGTTTCCTTCGAGTACCTGAACACACCTTTATAACCACCGTATTACCAGATGACGTTTGATGCTATCTAAGCACTCTCGAGAGACAGTGATTGATATAGCCCCACGGTCTAAGGAATAGTCTACGAGGATCCATTTCTAATCATCGTAATATGAACTTCGTGACATGATCGGGTCATGATGTTTAGGTTGGGTATTGGTTCATCATCTCATTCTCGGAATGAGATGACCTCATTTCCAACTGGCATAAATGCCACATAATCAGGAAGCTTGATCATCTGTTGACCAATGAACCGGTGACTAGAGTTTCAGTGGGAACCCCAGGTTGTTTGTATATCACACGTGTATTAATGTTTCCACTCAACATAGTTATAGCATGATATAAAACTTAATCATAAACTATATGAAATATGATAATAGTCCTTACTACTATTTGTCTCTAGGGCATATTTCCATCAATGACATCTAGTGGATCTGTGTGGTTTATGAAAAGAACACACATATACAATGACATCAAGTGGATCCATGTGGTTTACGAAAAGAACACACATATGCAATGACATCTAGTGGATCAGTGTGGTTTCTAGAAAGAACACACATGTAATAACATCTAGTGGATCCATGTGGTTTATGAAAATAACACACATGCAATTACATCTAGTGGATCCATATGGTTTAGGAAAATAACACACATATGCAATGACATCCAATGGATCAGTGTGGTTTATGAAAAGAACACACATGCAATGAGCTCTAGTGGATCAGTGTGTTCTATGAAAATAACACACATATGTAATGACATCTAGTGGATCCATGTGGTTTAGGAAAAGAACACACTTATGCAATGACATCTAGTAGAACAGTGTGGTTGATATAAAGAACACACATGCAATTACATCTAGTGGATCCATGTGGTTTAGGAAAAGAACACACATATGCAATGACATCCAGTGGATCCATATGGTTTATGAAAAGAACACACATGTAATGACATCAAGTGGATCAGTGTGGTTTAGGAAAAGAACACACATATGCAATGACATCTAGTGGATCAATGTGGTTTATGGAAACAACACATATGCAATGAGATCTACTGGATCCATATGGTTTAGGAAAAGAACAGACATATGCAATGAAATCCAGTGGATCAATGTGGTTTATGAAAAGAACACACATGAAATGACATCTAGTGGATCCATGTGGTTTAGGAAAAGAACACACATATGCAATGACATCCAGTGGATCTGTGTGGTTTATGAAAAGAACACACATGCAATGACATCTACTGGATCCATGTGGTTTATGAAAAGAACACACATGCAATGACATTTAGTTGATCCATGTGGTTTAGGAAAAAAACACACATATGCAATGACATCCAATGGATCAGTGTGGTTTATGAAAAGAACATAGATGCAATGACATCTAGTTGATCAGTGTGGTTTATGAAAAGAACACTCATATGCAATGACATCCAGTGGATCCATGTGCTTTAGGAAAAGAACACACATATGCAATGACATCTAGTGGATCACTGTGGTTGATGAAAAGAACACACATGCAATTACATCTTGTGGATCCATGTGGTTTTGGAAAAGAACACACATATGCAATGACATCTAGTGGATCAGTGTGGTTTATGAAAAGAACACACATGTAATGACATCAAGTGGATCAGTGTGGTTTAGGAAAAGAACACACATATGCAATGACATCTAGTGGATCGGTGTGGTTTATGAAAAAAACACACATATGCAAGGACATCTACTGGATCCATATGGTTTTGGAAAAGAAAACACATATGCAATGACATCTAGTGGGTCAGTGTGGTTTATGAAAAGAAAATACATGAAATGACATCTAGTAGATCCATGTGGTTTAGGAAAAGAACGCACGTATGCAATGACATCTAGTGGATCAGTGTGGTTTATGAAAAGGACAGACATGCAATGACATCTAGTCAACCAGTGTGGTTTATGAAAAGAACACACATATGCAATAACATCCAGTGGATCAATGTAGTTTATGAAAAAAAACACATGCAATGACATATAGTGGATCAATGTGGTTTATGAATATAACACACATATGCAATGACATCCAGTGGATCAATGTGGTTTAGGAAAAGAACACACATATGCAATGACATCTAGTGGATCAGTGTGGTTTTTGAAAAGAACACAACTACAATGACATCTAGTCGATCCATGTGGTTTATGAAAATAACACACATGCAATGACATCTAGTGGATCCATGTGGTTTAGGAAAATAACACACATATGCAATGACATCCATTGGATCCATGTGGTTTAGGAAAAGAACACACATATGCAATACATCTAGTGGATCAGTGTGGTTTATGAAAAGAACACACATGCAATGACATCTAGTGGATCCATGTGGTTTAGTTAAAGAACACACATATGCAATGACATCTAGTGGATCAGTGTATTTTATGAAAAGAACACACATATGCAATTACATTCAGTGGATCAGTGTGGTTTATAAAAAGAACACACATATGCAATAACATCCAGTGGATTAGTGTGGTTTATGAAAATAAGACACGTGCAATGACATCTAGTGGATCTATGTGGTTTATGATAACAACACACATATGCAATGACATCCAGTGGATCCATGTGGTTTAGGAAAAGAACACACATATGCAATGACATCTAGTGGATTAGTGTGGTTTATGAAAAAAAGACACATGCAATGACATCAAGTGGATCAGTGTGGTTTAAAAAAATAACACACATATGCAATGACATCTAGTGGATGAGTGTGGTTTATGAAAAGAACACACATATGCAATGACATCTTTTGGATCCATATGGTTTAGGAAAAGAACACACATATGCAATGACATCTAGTGGATCAGTGTGGTTTATGAAAAGAGCACACATGAAATGACATCTAGTGGATCCATGTGGGTTAGGAAAAGAACATACATATGCAATGACATCCAGTGGATCAGTGTGGTTTATGAAAAGAACATACTTGCAATGACATCTAGTGGATTGATGTCTATGCACTTCTATTCTTATAGACAGTTGTTGGGCCTCCAAGTGTAGAGGTTTGTAGAACAGTAGCAACTTTTCCCTTAAGTGGATCACCCAAGGTTTATCGAACTCAGGGAGGAAGTGGTCAAAGGTATTCCCTCTCAAGCAACCCTACAATCAAGATACAAGAAGTCCTTTGTGTCCCCAACACACCCTATACACTTGTCAGGTGCATAGGTGCACTAGTTCGGAGAAGAGATAGTGAAATACAAGTGGTAAGGATATAAGATAACGGTGCTAGAAAATAGTTTGATGGCATGGAAGAGACTAGAGGCAAACTGAAATAAAGATGGAAGCAGACAAACATGTAATAGATCTAATTGCAAACGGTGTGTCAATACTTAGAAACAAGGCCTAGGGATCATACTTTCACTAGTGAACACTCTCATATAAATATCTTCTCTTTATGATACTACTCTTAACTACTCTACAGTTGGACACTCTAATCCGTGGTAGGGCTATAATAGCACACCTCAAAGTTTGCTTTCCACATCTAGATAACCCCACACTGTCACCTTGAGCACAAGATGGTTCCAACAAGAACCACAATTTCATAAAGACATCCAACTCCAAATATAACTCATAGCAAGTATTTGTAATCTCTAGCCTAAGTGCCACCATGGTGTGCATGCTGTCACTTTCAAACACATGGGGAGAGCATAGATCTATTAAAGCACTTGAGTAGCAAGGTAGATCTACTTGATTACAAAGCTCATGATCACAATATGATCATGCATAGAGAGAGAGATGAATACATAGCTACTGGTAGAACCCTTAGCCTCGAGAGAGAACTACTCCCTCCTCATCATGGGAATCAGCAACGGTGATGGAGATGGTGGTGGAGATCGATGGAGATGGCTCCGGGGGAACTTCCCCGTCCCGGCAGGGTGCCGGAACAGAGACTTTCTGTCCCCTGAATCTCCCCTTCGGTGGTGGCGGCGCAGCGGAACATTTCTCGGATTTTTGATTGAAGATTTAGGGTTTTTGCATCAGGAGGCTCTTATAGGCGAGAGGGAGACCGAGGGGGTGCCGGAGGGGGTTGTTCGTCTGCGGTACCAAAGTTGGCAGGCCAGCGCATGGTGGTACCTAAGTTGCCTGAAATTACCATGTTTCGAAAAGTTGGGCCGCCAACTACCGAGAGGGGCCATTTCGATGCAAACTCGTCTCACCCTACCAAATCCAAACATGCCGTGAAACTGCCCCGTGAAGTAGACGGCCGGGACCCTCATGTCAGTAATATTTCCGTGACCTGAGCGCCAACGCAGCAACCACATAGGCGAAACGAGATACTAAAGGAGCATGGTGCATTGACCAAATTCACAAATCCACTCCCAGCTTTCCCTATCATCGGCGACATCGGAATCCACCCTCCTGGCAAGACGATCCCTTCGGACATTTGACTTCCGGGGCCAAGTTGCTGCGCCCAGTCGCTGATAGAGAGCTCCAATGGCGCATGCCGTAGCCGCCGTTGCGAGGCTCTAGCCTGCCTCCGCCGCCGACGAGCCGAGCAGTTCGGAGGATGGCAGATCCTACTATCAAGGAAGAAGAAGTTCTGGCTACAAGCGGGTGAGCTATCCTTCTCTTTGCTATTTGCACTAATTATAACTGCTAGCTGGCTACTGAACCTCAAATTGTTTATTAGCCCAACGCTGATAAACATATTTTGTCCATAGTTTTCTGTCAAGTGGGATCTGCGTGGACCGCCCGTACCTGGTTACGGTAGTCCTCTACAGGTATGACTCTAAGGGCAAGAGTTATGGACACCATTGTTTCACGATGGAAGAAGCGCCTGTGCAGATCTACACTATATCTGGTATGGTTGCTGCTCTGCATAATCATGTTGAATTATGGCTGAAGCAGACTGCAAAGTTCAGCTTCATGGATGAACGTGGCATCATGGTTCCTATAATGTGTGACAGTCAGCTAATTGGGTTGATGAAAAGGTATGCTTCGGCTGCCATGTTTGACCTGAAATGTCATGTACTGGATGTGGAAGCTGCTGCAACTAGGAGTCGCCCTTCTATTCTTGGACAGGGTGGTTGCTCGAACCCAATTAGCTCCTGGTAAGCAAAGGTCGCTTGGGGTAGATATTGGTAAGCAAAGGTCGCTTGGGCAGTTTGTGCTAAATTGTATTTTTGTTTTATTTACTCTGCAGATATTGGGCAGTTATGCAACAGTCTTGTTTCTTTGACAGGAAGCGCCGCAAGGTTAGAAACATGACTGTCGGGTCAGTCATTTTGCTGCCCGAAGAAATTAAAAACGAGTGGAAAGATGATGCTGGACACGATTCTGGTTCCCATTGTCCCGGCGATGCAGAGTACGTGAAGCTAATAAAATTGGCACCGAGGAAGAGGAAGAAGGCGGGAAATGAAGAAGCCAGTGGACGTGAAGGCTTGGCACCCAGGCTGTGGAAGAAGGCTGCTGGCAATGAAGATGCATAGTAATGTGTTGAACTTGAACCTATATATGTAATTCTGTTAAATTCTGGAGCTCTGTGTGTGGCACGTTGCTGGGTGAAATAGTCTACCCACGTTCTCTGAGTAAAATGTATTGCGACTTAGGGTTTGGAAATGCGAGAGTCAGTAGTTGAATCCGAAATTGTGATTGTGCCATTGCTATCTAAAAACAAGGATCCACCAGTTCCTCGATTGCTGAGGGGCAGGAGGTCTCCAAATAAGACGGAATGTAAGTGGCACAGAAATAAATTATTTAAGCTGCCACACTCCACGAAGCAGCAAATTATTTCAGATGCTACACAACGACGTGGCAACATAAACATCAATGTTCTCACTGATAATGCCTAGATGAGGAGGAAATCGGTACCAATGTCTGGCCTAATCTTGAGCCCGTCTATCTCACTACCTCTCTGCTCCTGCATCCCCTGCATCTGGCGAAGCTCCCGGATCTCCAGTAACCGGGTGTACATGCTTCCACTTTATAAATTGTGGTTGTGCCATTTTCATGCGGCCAAATCCACGTAGATTACGTTTAAACAAACCACCAATGTCAGAATACACTAGTAAAAAAGGGGTCTTTGGTCCACGGTCACGTTCCCAATCCGGGACAAAGATATAAATCGAGGCAGAAATTGATCTAAATCACAAATTCTTCCACAAATTAATCGAGACAGAGATCTAAATCGAGGCATTTCATTATTTCAACCACAAATTCTTCTAAACAAATGTGCGATTTCACATCCTACATTAATTCAACCACTAGTCAACAATTTCACTTCCGCTACTGCTGTCCTCCGAGCCGCCGGCTTCCTCGTCGTCGTCGGACGGAACCTCCACGATTTCCGCATTGTTCGCGAGACGGAGCACCTCTTCATGGCGAGCGGCGGCGATGACGATGAACTTGGTCCGTCCAGGGACGGACCAGAACGTCTCCCACCCTTCACGGTTGTGGAGATCCCGGTGCACCACGCGCCCATAAATGACGCGGTTGCCAATCTTGGCCTTCCGCTCCTTCTTGAACAGTGCCAACCAGTACGGACTGGCCGCCGCATATCGAGGCAACGCCCTCTTCCACACGGGCATCTGGCGGCGGCGCATCACGATTTCACGCTCCATCACGGCTCCACCAGGGACGAGGAGCGGATCCACCGGCACTCCCGCATAGCTGATGCGCCATCCGTGGGGCACCGTCGCGGCCGGCGGCGCGAGGATGTCGAAGTGCGCGAACATCACCGCCTCGTACAAGTTCAGCGTGGGCATCTCCATGGTGGCACAGTGGAGATTGGAGAGGGAGCGAGGGGGTGGACGACGAAGTGACGGCACGGTGGAGATTGGAGAGGGCGAGGGGATGGGCGACGAAGCGATGCACTGTGGCGCCTCCTATTTGTACACGAGGACGACGAAGTGACGGGCGGAATATCCAAGGGGCATTGGTCAGACAAAAGGAAGTAATGCAGGGTTAAGACAGATTAACGGGCGACTAATTTTTTTACTCCCAGGACTCCGGGGCTAATAGTTCAGACCGTTAGGTCAACAAGTACAACTATTACAACTTAAAAAAGGCACGGAGCTTAAGCTAAATAGAACTAGTTATCACACATCTCCTTGATCTTCCTAATCTTAGACCTATGCGCATCTTCCTGCGAGGGCAAGGATCGAATCGTCCGCTCCTTCCTTTTAGCATCTTCCTTGCACAGCTTTAATTGTTTCTCTGCATCTTTCCTCATGCACTTGTCAATACTCGTAGTTGTGAACTGCAGGACTTTGGCCTGGTGAAGATCCTTCCTTGCTTGAGTTAGTTCTTGCTCTACTTTAGCCTTCAGGGCCAACGCCGTGTCCCTCTCCTTCTCGACTTTGCTAACCTTGTCTTCCACCCCCATGAGATCTCACTTATGCTTGGTCGTGTCAACTGGTTCCCATAGCTTCATCTCAACACTGTCAAGAAGTGAGCTGAATGCGGATTCTTTCAACTCAACAGTCATTTCCCATAGTTTGTCTAGCGTTTTCTGCATCGATTTGGGCCACTCTGGATCTACCCATTTGACAACACCGCAACTTCCGCCTCGCATCATTGCACGATGTCCTTGACACCGTAGAAACCTCCTGCCAACGTTTCGTCCTTCGAACGCTACAAATTTAGCGGGCACATATCCATGTTTACATAGCAGAGGAGTGTCTTCATCCGCTAAACCGTGATAGTCGGCGTCATACATCGTCTGGTTGGCCTAACACATCATACGCGCATGAGTAAAAGGAGTAGATCTGGCTCAAAAATAGATAACTGGCCACAAATGATAGAGATAGAGATGAGATGACTCACATCGAAATCACCGTCCCTGTCATCACGACGCGTTTCCTCGCCGTCTCCCCTTGAACCCATGGCGAGAGGGGAGGGGGGGTGGCTGCCGGAGAGGGGATTGGGATGGAGGCGCTGTCGGCTTGCAGCTATGGCAGGATGGGAGAGAAGTTGGGAAAGTGGCTTCGAGGGGAAGGAAGAGAAGTACGGGGAGGAAGAGAAGTAATGGGGACGTGACACTGGGATATGGCCCACTCAACTCGTGAGTCATGACACTCGCAACAGGGGAGCCCCCGGTGTTGCCAGTTTGTCTAGAGAAAGCGCGGCCAATCATGCCGCAGAATAGACTACTCGTGAATCGATCTCACGAAAACCATCCCAATCGTCCAAGCACCCCGATCGAACGGTATGTAACAATCGTCAAGCAGAACAACTATGTTAGGGCAATGCCTTCTAGAAGACTCGGTCTAACG
>CAJUXJ010000330.1:0-55194 GCA_910589775.1 Avena eriantha
AACCAAACAAGTAGAGAGGTCCACCGGGCTACCCTCGTACGGAGAAAGCTATAGGGTAGACGATCCGGGGCCCCTCGGTCTAGGTTTTCGCCGGAGGAAGACCGCCGGAGCGTCGGAATCACATGAAAACTTGCATGTGCCCCTAGGATATGTGTGAGAGTGGTTCAAGGTTGGTAGGTGCCATGTGTAGGCCCCATAGTGTGACCCCCTTCCCGGACATGCGTTAACACTTAGTAAAATCCTGGATCTTACGTGGAAACTCCCGCCGCGTCACAACCGGGGCCTAGAATGTGGCAAAGTTGGCCCAACCTTGGCTCTCCATGCACATATGTCCTAAACAAACCAAAACAAGTAGAGAGGTCCACCGGGCTACCCTCGTACGGAGAAAGCTATAGGGGTAGACGATCCGGGCCCTGGTCTAGGGTTTTCGCCGGAGGAAGACCGCCGGAGCGTGGCAATCACATGAAAACTTGCATGTGCCCCTAGGATATGTGTGTGAGAGTGGTGCAAGGTTGTAGGTGCCATGTGTAGGCCCCAGGTGTGACCCCCTTCCGGACATGCGTTAACACTTAGTAAAATCCTGGATCTGTACGTGGAAACTCCCGCCTCGTCACAACCAGGGCCTAGAATGTGGCAAAGTTGGCCCACCTTGGCTCTCCATGCACATATGTCCTAAACAAACCAAAACAAGTAGAGAGGTCCACCGGGTTACCCTCGTACGGAGAAGCTATAGGGGTAGACGATCCGGTGCCCTCGGTCTAGGTTTTCGCCGAGGAAGACCGCCGGAGCGTCGGAATCACATGAAAACTTGCATGTGCCCCTAGGATATGTGTGTGAGAGTGGTGCAAGGTTGGTAGGTGCCATGTGTAGGCCCCAGGTGTGACCCCCTTCCCGGACATGCGTTAACACTTAGTAAAATCCTGGATCTGTACGTGGAAACTCCCCCGCGTCACAACCGGGCCTAGAATGTGGCAACCTTGGATCTCCATGCACATATGTCCTAACAAACAAAAACAAGTAGAGAGGTCCACGGGCTACCCTCGTACGGAAAAGCTATAGGGGTAGACGATCCGGGCCCTCGGTCTAGGGTTTCGCCGGAGAAAGACCGCGGAGCGTCGGAATCACATGAAACTTGCATGTGCCCCTAGGATATGTTGTGTGAGTGGTGCAAGGTTGGTAGGTGCCATGTGTTAGGCCCCAGGTGTGACCCCTTCGGACATGCGTTAACACTTATAAAATCCTGGATCTGTACGTGAAAACTCGCCGCGTCACAACCGGGGCCTAGAATGTGGCAAAGTTGGCCCAACCTTGGCTCTCCATGCACATATGTCCTAAACAACCAAAACAAGTAGAGAGGTCCACCGGGCTACCCTCGTACGGAGAAAGCTATAGGGGTAGACGATCTGGGCCCTCGGTCTAGGGTTTCGCCGGAGGAAGACCGCCGGAGCGTCGGAATCACATGAAACTTGCATGTGCCCCTAATATATGTGTAGTGAGAGTGGTGCAAGGTTGGTAGGTGCCATGTGTAGGCCCCAGGTGTGACCCCCTTCCCGGACATGCGTTAACACTTAGTAAAATCCTGGATCTGTACGTGGAACTCCCGCCGCGTCACAACCGGGGCCTAGAATGTGGCAAGTTGGCCCAACTTTGCTCTCCATGCACATATGTCCTAAACAAACCAAACAAGTAGAGAGGTCCACCGGGCTACCCTCGTACGGAGAAAGCTATAGGGGTAGACGATCCGGGGCCCTCGGTCTAGGGTTTCGCCGAAGGAAGACCGCCGAGGTCGGAATCACATGAAAACTTGCATGTGCCCCTAGGATATGTGTGTGAGAGTGGTGCAAGGTTGGTAGGTGCCATGTGTAGGCCCCAGGTGTGACCCCCTTCCCGGACATGCGTTAACACTTAGTAAAATCCTGGATCTGTACGTGGAAACTCCCGCCGCGTCACAACCGGGGCCTAGAATGTGGCAAAGTTGGCCCAACCTTGGCTCTCCATGCACATATGTCCTAAACAAACCAAAACAAGTAGAGAGGTCCACCGGGCTACCCTCGTACGGAGAAAGCTATAGGGGTAGACGATCCGGGCCCTCGGTCTAGGGTTTCGCCGGAGGAAGACCGCCGGAGCGTCGGAATCACATGAAAACTTGCATGTGCCCCTAGGATATGTGTGTGAGAGTGGTGCAAGGTTGGTAGGTGCCATGTGTAGGCCCCAGGTGTGACCCCCTTCCCGGACATGCGTTAACACTTAGTAAAATCCTGGATCTGTACGTGGAAACTCCCGCCGCGTCACAACCGGGGCCTAGAATGTGCAAAGTTGGCCCAACCTTGGCTCTCCATGCACATATGTCCTAAACAAACCAAAACAAGTAGAGAGGTCCACCGGCTACCCTCGTACGGAGAAAGCTATAGGGGTAGACGATCCGGGGCCCTCGGTCTAGGGTTTCGCCGGAGGAAGACCGCTGGAGCGTCGGAATCACATGAAAACTTGCATGTGCCCCTAGGATATGTGTGTGAGAGTGGTGCAAGGTTTAGGTGCCATGTGTAGGCCCCAGGTGTGACCCCCTTCCCGACATGCCGTTAACACTTAGTAAAATCCTGGATCTGTACGTGGAAACTCCCGCCGCGTCACAACCGGGGCCTAGAATGTGGCAAAGTTGGCCAACCTTGCTCTCCATGCACATATGTCCTAAACAAACCAAAACAAGTAGAGAGGTCCACCGGGCTACCCTCGTACGGAGAAGCTATAGGGGTAGACGATCCTGGCCCTCGGTCTAGGGTTTCGCCGGAGGAAGACCGCCGGAGCGTCGGAATCACATGAAAACTTGCATGTGCCCCTAGGATATGTGTGTGAGAGTGGTGCAAGGTTGGTAGGTGCCATGTGTAGGCCCCAGTGACCCCCTTCCCGGACATGCGTTAACACTTAGTAAAATCCTGGATCTGTACGTGGAAACTCCCGCCGCGTCACAACCGGGGCCTAGAATGTGGCAAAGTTGGCCCAACCTTGCTCTCCATGCACATATGTCCTAAACAAACCAAAACAAGTAGAGAGGTCCACCGGGCTACCCTCGTACGGAGAAAGCTATAGGGTAGACGATCCGGGGCCCTCGGTCTAGGGTTTCGCCGGAGGAAGACCGCCGGAGCGTCGGAATCACATGAAAACTTGCATGTGCCCCTAGGATATGTGTGTGAGAGTGGTGCAAGGTTGTAGGTGCCATGTGTAGGCCCCAGGTGTGACCCCCTTCCGGACATGCGTTAACACTTAGTAAAATCCTGGATCTGTACGTGGAAACTCCCGCCGCGTCACAACCGGGCCTAGAATGTGGCAAAGTTGGCCCAACCTTGGCTCTCCATGCACATATGTCCTAAACAAACCAAAACAAGTAGAGAGGTCCACCGGGCTACCCTCGTACGGAGAAAGCTATAGGGGTAGACGATCCGGGGCCCTCGGTCTAGGGTTTCGCCGGAGGAAGACCGCCGGAGCGTCGGAATCACATGAAAACTTGCATGTGCCCCTAGGATATGTGTGTGAGAGTGGTGCAAGGTTGGTAGGTGCCATGTGTAGGCCCCAGGTGTGACCCCCTTCCCGGACATGCGTTAACACTTAGTAAAATCCTGGATCTGTACGTGGAAACTCCCGCCGCGTCACAACCGGGGCCTAGAATGTGGCAAAGTTGGCCCAACCTTGGCTCTCCATGCACATATGTCCTAAACAAACCAAAACAAGTAGAGAGGTCCACCGGGCTACCCTCGTACGGAGAAAGCTATAGGGGTAGACGATCCGGGCCCTCGGTCTAGGGTTTCGCCGGAGGAAGACCGCCGGAGCGTCGGAATCACATGAAAACTTGCATGTGCCCCTAGGATATGTGTGTGAGAGTGGTGCAAGGTTGGTAGGTGCCATGTGTAGGCCCCAGGTGTGACCCCCTTCCCGGACATGCGTTAACACTTAGTAAAATCCTGGATCTGTACGTGGAAACTCCCGCCGCGTCACAACCGGGGCCTAGAATGTGGCAAAGTTGGCCCAACCTTGGCTCTCCATGCACATATGTCCTAAACAAACCAAAACAAGTAGAGAGGTCCACCGGGCTACCCTCGTACGGAGAAAGCTATAGGGGTAGACGATCCGGGGCCCTCGGTCTAGGGTTTCGCCGGAGGAAGACCGCCGGAGCGTCGGAATCACATGAAAACTTGCATGTGCCCCTAGGATATGTGTGTGAGAGTGGTGCAAGGTTGGTAGGTGCCATGTGTAGGCCCCAGGTGTGACCCCCTTCCCGGACATGCGTTAACACTTAGTAAAATCCTGGATCTGTACGTGGAAACTCCCGCCGCGTCACAACCGGGGCCTAGAATGTGGCAAAGTTGGCCCAACCTTGGCTCTCCATGCACATATGTCCTAAACAAACCAAAACAAGTAGAGAGGTCCACCGGGCTACCCTCGTACGGAGAAAGCTATAGGGGTAGACGATCCGGGGCCCTCGGTCTAGGGTTTCGCCGGAGGAAGACCGCCGGAGCGTCGGAATCACATGAAAACTTGCATGTGCCCCTAGGATATGTGTGTGAGAGTGGTGCAAGGTTGGTAGGTGCCATGTGTAGGCCCCAGGTGTGACCCCCTTCCCGGACATGCGTTAACACTTAGTAAAATCCTGGATCTGTACGTGGAAACTCCCGCCGCGTCACAACCGGGGCCTAGAATGTGGCCCAACCTTGGCTCTCCATGCACATATGTCCTAAACAAACCAAAACAAGTAGAGAGGTCCACCGGGCTACCCTCGTACGGAGAAAGCTATAGGGGTAGACGATCCGGGGCCCTCGGTCTAGGGTTTCGCCGGAGGAAGACCGCCGGAGCGTCGGAATCACATGAAAACTTGCATGTGCCCCTAGGATATGTGTGTGAGAGTGGTGCAAGGTTGGTAGGTGCCATGTGTAGGCCCCAGGTGTGACCCCCTTCCCGGACATGCGTTAACACTTAGTAAAATCCTGGATCTGTACGTGGAAACTCCCGCCGCGTCACAACCGGGGCCTAGAATGTGGCAAAGTTGGCCCAACCTTGGCTCTCCATGCACATATGTCCTAAACAAACCAAAACAAGTAGAGAGGTCCACCGGGCTACCCTCGTACGGAGAAAGCTATAGGGGTAGACGATCCGGGGCCCTCGGTCTAGGGTTTCGCCGGAGGAAGACCGCCGGAGCGTCGGAATCACATGAAAACTTGCATGTGCCCCTAGGATATGTGTGTGAGAGTGGTGCAAGGTTGGTAGGTGCCATGTGTAGGCCCCAGGTGTGACCCCCTTCCCGGACATGCGTTAACACTTAGTAAAATCCTGGATCTGTACGTGGAAACTCCCGCCGCGTCACAACCGGGCCTAGAATGTGGAAAGTTGGCCCAACCTTGGCTCTCCATGCACATATGTCCTAAACAAACCAAAACAAGTAGAGAGGTCCACCGGGCTACCCTCGTACGGAGAAAGCTATAGGGGTAGACGATCCGGGGCCCTCGGTCTAGGGTTTCGCCGGAGGAAGACCGCCGGAGCGTCGGAATCACATGAAAACTTGCATGTGCCCCTAGGATATGTGTGTGAGAGTGGTGCAAGGTTGGTAGGTGCCATGTGTAGGCCCCAGGTGTGACCCCCTTCCCGGACATGCGTTAACACTTAGTAAAATCCTGGATCTGTACGTGGAAACTCCCGCCGCGTCACAACCGGGGCCTAGAATGTGGCAAAGTTGGCCCAACCTTTGCTCTCCATGCACATATGTCCTAAACAAACCAAAACAAGTAGAGAGGTCCACCGGCTACCCTCGTACGGAGAAAGCTATAGGGGTAGACGATCCGGGGCCCTCGGTCTAGGGTTTCGCCGGAGGAAGACCGCCGGAGCGTCGGAATCACATGAAAACTTGCATGTGCCCCTAGGATATGTGTGTGAGAGTGGTGCAAGGTTGGTAGGTGCCATGTGTAGGCCCCAGGTGTGACCCCCTTCCCGGACATGCGTTAACACTTAGTAAAATCCTGGATCTGTACGTGGAAACTCCCGCCGCGTCACAACCGGGGCCTAGAATGTGGCAAAGTTGGCCCAACCTTGCTCTCCATGCACATATGTCCTAAACAAACCAAAACAAGTAGAGAGGTCCACCGGGCTACCCTCGTACGGAGAAAGCTATAGGGGTAGACGATCCGGGGCCCTCGGTCTAGGGTTTCGCCGGAGGAAGACCGCCGGAGCGTCGGAATCACATGAAAACTTGCATGTGCCCCTAGGATATGTGTGTGAGAGTGGTGCAAGGTTGGTAGGTGCCATGTGTAGGCCCCAGGTGTGACCCCCTTCCCGACATGCGTTAACACTTAGTAAAATCCTGGATCTGTACGTGGAAACTCCCGCCGCGTCACAACCGGGCCTAGAATGTGTCAAAGTTGGCCCAACCTTGGCTCTCCATGCACATATGTCCTAAACAAACCAAAACAAGTAGAGAGGTCCACCGGGCTACCCTCGTACGGAGAAAGCTATAGGGGTAGACGATCCGGGGCCCTCGGTCTAGGGTTTCGCCGGAGGAAGACCGCCGGAGCGTCGGAATCACATGAAAACTTGCATGTGCCCCTAGGATATGTGTGTGAGAGTGGTGCAAGGTTGGTAGGTGCCATGTGTAGGCCCCAGGTGTGACCCCCTTCCCGGACATGCGTTAACACTTAGTAAAATCCTGGATCTGTACGTGGAAACTCCCGCCGCGTCACAACCGGGGCCTAGAATGTGGCAAAGTTGCCCCAACCTTGGCTCTCCATGCACATATGTCCTAAACAAACCAAAACAAGTAGAGAGGTCCACCGGGCTACCCTCGTACGGAGAAAGCTATAGGGTAGACGATCCGGGGCCCTCGGTCTAGGGTTTCGCCGGAGGAAGACCGCTAGAGCGTCGGAATCACATGAAAACTTGCATGTGCCCCTAGGATATGTGTGTGAGAGTGGTGCAAGGTTGGTAGGTGCCATGTGTAGGCCCCAGGTGTGACCCCCTTCCCGGACATGCGTTAACACTTAGTAAAATCCTGGATCTGTACGTGGAAACTCCCGCCGCGTCACAACCGGGGCCTAGAATGTGGCAAAGTTGGCCCAACCTTGGCTCTCCATGCACATATGTCCTAAACAAACCAAAACAAGTAGAGAGGTCCACCGGGCTACCCTCGTACGGAGAAAGCTATAGGGGTAGACGATCCGGGGCCCTCGGTCTAGGGTTTCGCCGGAGGAAGACCGCCGGAGCGTCGGAATCACATGAAAACTTGCATGTGCCCCTAGGATATGTGTGTGAGAGTGGTGCAAGGTTGTAGGTGCCATGTGTAGGCCCCAGGTGTGACCCCCTTCCCGGACATGCGTTAACACTTAGTAAAATCCTGGATCTGTACGTGGAAACTCCCGCCGCGTCACAACCGGGGCCTAGAATGTGGCAAAGTTGGCCCAACCTTGGCTCTCCATGCACATATGTCCTAAACAAACCAAAACAAGTAGAGAGGTCCACCGGGCTACCCTCGTATGGAGAAACCTATAGGGGTAGACGATCCGGGGCCCTCGGTCTAGGGTTTCGCCGGAGGGAAGACCGCCGGAGCGTCGGAATCACATGAAACTTGCATGTGTGCCCCTAGGATATGTGTGTGAGAATGGTGCAAGGTTGGTAGGTGCAATGTGTAGGCCCCAGGTGTGACCCCCCTTCCCAGGACATGCGTTAACACTAGTAAAATCCTGGATCTGTACGTGGAAACTCCCGCCTGCGTCACAACCGGGTCCTAGAATGTGTCAAAGTTGGCCCCAACGTGAGCTCTCCATGCACATATGTCCTAAACAAACCAAAACAATAGAGGAGGTCCACCGGGCTACCCTCGTACTGGAGAAAGCTATAGGGGTAGACGATCCGGGCCCTCGGTCTAGGGTTTCGCCGGAGGAAGACCGCCGGAGCAGTCGGAATCACATGAAAACTTGCATGTGCCCCTAGGATATGTGTTGTGAGAGTGGTGCAAGGTTTGTAGGTGCCATGTGTAGGCCCTAGGTGTGACCCCCTTCCCGGACATGCGTTTAACACTTAGTAAAAATCCTGGATCTGTACGTGGCAACTCCCGCACGCGTCACAAAGGGGCCTAGAATGTGGTAAAGTTGGCCCAACCTTGCTCTCCATGCAAATATGCCTAAACAAACCAAAACAAGTAGAGAGGTCCACCGGGCTACCCTCGTACGGAGAAAAGCTATAGGGGTAGACGATCCCGGGGCCTCGGTCTAGGGTTTCGCCGGAGGAAGAACCGCCGTAGAGTCGGAATCACATGAAAACTTGCATGTGCCCCTAGGATATGTGTGTGAGAGTGGTGCAAGGTTGGTAGGTGCCATGTGTAGGCCCAGGTGACCCCTTCCTAGACATGCGTTAACACTAGTAAAATCCTGGATCTGTACGTGGAACTCCCGCCGCGTCACAAACGGGGCCTAGAATGTGGCAAAGTTGGCCCAACTTGCTCTCCATGCACATATGTCCTAAACAAAACACAAAAGTAGAGATGGTCCACCGGGCTACCCTCGTACGGAGAAAGCTATAGGGTAGACGATCCGGGGCCCTCGGTCTATGGGTTTCCGCCGAGGAAGACTCGCTAGAGCGTCGGAATCACATGAAAACTTGCATGTGCCCCTAGGATATGTATGTGAGAGTGGTGCAAGGTTTGTAGGTGCCATGTGTAGGCCCCATGTGTGACCTCCCTTCCCGGACATGCGTTAACACTTAGTAAAATCCTGGATCTGTATGTGGAAACTCCCGCCGCGTCACAACCGGGGCCTAGAATGTGTCAAAGTTGCCCAACCTTGGCTCTCCAGTGCAGATATGTCCTAAACAAACCAAAACAAGTAGAGAGGTCCACCGGGCTACCCTCGTACGGAGAAAGCCTATAGGGGTAGACGATCCGGGGCCCTCGGTCTAGGGGTTTCGCCGGAGGAAAGACCGTCGGAGCGTCGGAAATCACATGAAAACTTGCATGTGCCCCTAGATATGTGTGTGAGAGTGGTGAAAGGTTGGTAGGTGCCATGTGTAGCCCTAGGTGTGACCCCTTCCCGACATGCGTTAACACTTAGTAAAATCCTGGATCTTATGTGGAAACTCCGCCGCGTCACAGACCGGGGCCTAGAATGTGGGCAACCCTGGCTCTCCATGCACATATGTCCTAAACAAACCAAAACAAGTAGAGAGGTCCACCAGGCGACCCCTCGATACGGAGAAAGCTATAGGGGTAGACGATCCAGGGCCCTCGGTCTAGGGTTTCGCCGGAGGAAGACCGCCAGAGCGTCGGAATCACATGAAAACTTGCATGTGCCCCTAGGATATGTGTGTGAGAGTGGTTCAAGGTTGGTAGGTGCCATGTGTAGGCCCCATGTGTACCCCCTTCCCGGACATGCGTTAACACTTAGTAAATCCTGGATCTGTACGTGGAAACTCCCGCCGCGTGCATAACCGGGGCCTAGAATGTGGCAAAGTTGGCCCAACCTTGGCCTCTCCATGCAATATGTCCTAAACAAACCAAAACAAGTAGAGAGGTCCACCGGGATACCCTCGTACGGAAGAAAGCTATAGGGGTAGACGATCGGGGCACTCGGTCTAGGGTTTCGCCGGAGGAAGACCGCCGGAGCGTCGGAATCACATGAAAACTTGCATGTGCCCTAGGATATGTGGTGAGAGTGGTGAAAGGTTGGTAGGTGCCATGTGTAGGCCCCAGGTGTGACCCCCTTCCGGACAATGCGTTAACACTTAGTAAAATCCTGGATCTGTACGTGAAACTCCCGCCGCGTCACAACCGGGCCTAGAATGTGGTCAAAGTTGGCCCAACCTTGGCTCTCCATGAACATATGTCCTAAACAAACCAAAACAAGTAGAGAGGGTCCACCGGGCTACCCTCGTATCGGAGAAAGCTATAGGGGTAGACGATCCTGGGGCCCTCGGTCTAGGGTTTCGCCGGAGGAAGACCGCCGGAGCGTCGGAATCACATGAAACTTGCATGTGCCCCTAGGATATGTGTGTGAGAGTGGTGCAAGGTTGGTAGGTGCCATGTGTAGGCCCCAGGTGTGACCCCCTTCCCGGACATGCGTTAACACTTAGTAAAATCCTGGATCTGTACGTGGAAACTCCCGCCGCGTCACAACCGGGGCCTAGAATGTGGCAAAGTTGGCCCAACCTTGGCTCTCCATGCACATATGTCCTAAACAAACCAAAACAAGTAGAGAGGTCCACCGGGCTACCCTCGTACGGAGAAAGCTATAGGGGTAGACGATCCGGGGCCCTCGGTCTAGGGTTTCGCCGGAGGAAGACCGCCGGAGCGTCGGAATCACATGAAAACTTGCATGTGCCCCTAGGATATGTGTGTGAGAGTGGTGAAGGTTGGTAGGTGCCATGTGTAGGCCCCAGGTGTGACCCCCTTCCCGGACATGCGTTAACACTTAGTAAAATCCTGGATCTGTACGTGGAAACTCCCGCCGCGTCACAACCGGGCCTAGAATGTGGCAAAGTTGGCCCAACCTTGGCTCTCCATGCAAATATGTCCTAACAAAACCAAAACAAGTAGAGAGGTCCACCGGGATACCCTCGTACGGAGAAAGCTATATGGGTAGACGATCCGGGCCCTCGGTCTAGGGTTTCGCGAGGAAGACCGCCGGAGCGTCGGAATCACATGAAACTTGCATGTGCCCCCTAGTATATGTGTGTGAGAGTGGTGCAAGGTTGGTAGGTGCCATGTGTAGGCCCTAGTGTGACCCCCTTCCCGAACATGCGTTAACATTAGTAAAATCCTGGATCTGTATGTGGAAACCTCCACCCGCCGCGTCACAACCGGGGCCTAGAATGTGCAACCTTGGCTCTCCATGCACATAATGTCCTAAACAAACCAAACAAGTAGAGAGGTTCCCACCAGGGATACCCTCATACGGGAGAAAGCTATAGGGGTAGACGATCCGGGGCCCTCGGTCTAGGTGTTCGCCGGAGGAAGCACCGCAGGGAGCGTCGGAATCACATGAAAACTTGCATGTGCCCCTAGGATATGTGTGTGAGAGTGGTGCAAAGGTTGGTAGTGCCATGTGTAGGCCCAGGTGTGACCCCCCTTCCCGAGACATGCGTTACACTTAGTAAATCCTGGATCTGTACGTGGAAACTCCCGCCAGCGTCACAACTCGGGGCCTAGAATGTGGCAAAGTTGGCCCAACTTGGCTCTCCATGACATATGTCCTAAACAAAACCAAAACAAGTAGAGAGGTCCACCGGGATACCCTCGTACGGAGAAAGCTATAGGGGTAGACGATCCTGGGCCCTCGGTCTAGTGTTTCGCCGGAGGAAGACCGCTGAGCGTCGGAATCACATGAAAACTTGCATGTGGCCCCTAGATATGTAGTGTGAGAGTGGTGCAAGGTTGGTATGTGCCATGTGTAGGCCCCAGGTGTGACCCCCTTCTCGACATGCGTTAACACTTAGTAAAATCCTGGATCTGTACGTGGAAAATCCCGCTGCGTCACAACCGGGGCCTAGAATGTGGCAACCTTGGCTCTCCATGCACATATGTCCTAAACAAACCAAAACAAGTAGAGAGGTCCACCGGGCTACCCTCGTACGGAGAAAGCTATAGGGGTAGACGATCCGGGGCCCTCGGTCTAGGGTTTCGCCGGAGGAAGACCGCCGGAGCGTCGGAATCACATGAAAACTTGCATGTGCCCCTAGGATATGTGTGTGAGAGTGGTGCAAGGTTGGTAGGTGCCATGTGTAGGCCCCAGGTGTGACCCCCTTCCCGGACATGCGTTAACACTTAGTAAAATCCTGGATCTGTACGTGGAAACTCCCGCCGCGTCACAACCGGGGCCTAGAATGTGGCAAAGTTGGCCCAACCTTGGCTCTCCATGCACATATGTCCTAAACAAACCAAAACAAGTAGAGAGGTCCACCGGGCTACCCTCGTACGGAGAAAGCTATAGGGGTAGACGATCCGGGGCCCTCGGTCTAGGGTTTCGCCGGAGGAAGACCGCCGAGAGCGTCGGAATCACATGAAAACTTGCATGTGGCCCTAGGATATGTGTGTGAGAGTGGTTCAAGGTTGGTAGGTGCCATGTGTAGGCCCTAGGTGTACCCCTTCTCGGACATGCGTTAACACTTAGTAAAATCCTGGATCTGTACATGGAAACTTCCCGCCGCGTCACAACTGGGGCCTATAATGTGGCAAAGTTTGGCCCAACCTTGCTCTCCATGCAAATATGTCCTAAAACAAAACCAAAACAAGTAGAGAGGTCCACTGGTATACCCTCGTACGAGAAAGCTATAGGGTAGAACGATCCGGGGCCCTCGGTCTAGGGTTTCGCCGGAGGAAGACGCCGGCGCGTCGGAATCACATGGAAAACTGCATGTGCCCCTAGGATATGTTGTGTGAGAGTGGTGCAAGGTTGGTAGGTACATGTGTTAAGGCCCAGTGTGTGACCCCCTTCCGGACAGTGCGTTAACACTTAGTAAAATCCTGGATCTGGACGTGGAAACCTCCCGCCGCGTCACAACCGGGGCCTAGAATGTGGCAAAGTTGGCCCAACCTTGGCTCTCCATGCACATATGTCCTAAACAAACCAAAACAAGTAGAGAGGTCCACCGGGCTACCCTCGTACGGAGAAAGCTATAGGGGTAGACGATCCGGGCCCTCGGTCTAGGGTTTCGCCGGAGGAAGACCGCCGGAGCGTCGGAATCACATGAAAACTTGCATGTGCCCCTAGGATATGTGTGTGAGAGTGGTGCAAGGTTGGTAGGTGCCATGTGTAGGCCCCAGGTGTGACCCCCTTCCCGGACATGCGTTAACACTTAGTAAAATCCTGGATCTGTACGTGGAAACTCCCGCCGCGTCACAACCGGGGCCTAGAATGTGGCAACCTTGGCTCTCCATGCACATATGTCCTAAACAAACCAAAACAAGTAGAGAGGTCCACCGGGCTACCCTCGTACGGAGAAAGCTATAGGGGTAGACGATCCGGGGCCCTCGGTCTAGGGTTTCGCCGGAGGAAGACCGCGGAGCGTCGGAATCACATGAAAACTTGCATGTGCCCCTAGGATATGTGTGTGAGAGTGGTGCAAGGTTGGTAGGTGCCATGTGTAGGCCCCAGGTGTGACCCCCTTCCTCGACATGCGTTAACACTTAGTAAAATCCTGGATCTGTACGTGGAAACTCCCGCCGCGTCACAACCAGGGGCCTAGAATGTGGCAAAGTTGGCCCAACGTTAGCTCTCCATGCACATATGTCCTAAACAAACCCAAAAAACAAGTAGAGAGGTCCACCGGGCTACTCTCGTACGGAGAAAGCTATAGGGGTAGACGATTCGGGGCCCTCGGTCTAGGGTTTTCGCCGGAGGAAAACCGCCGGAGCGTCGGAATCACATGAAAACTTGCATGTGCCCCTAGGATATGTGTGTGAGAGTGGTGCAAGGTTTGTAGGTGCCATGTGTAGGCCCCAGGTGTGACCCCTTCCCGGACATGCGTTAACACTTAGTAAAATCCTGGATCTGTACGTGGAAACTCCCGCCGCGTCACAACCGGGGCCTAGAATGTGGCAAAGTTGGCCCAACCTTGGCTCTCCATGCACATATGTCCTAAACAAACCAAAACAAGTAGAGAGGTCCACCGGGCTACCCTCGTACGGAGAAAGCTATAGGGGTAGACGATCCGGGGCCCTCGGTCTAGGGTTTCGCCGGAGGAAGACCGCCGGAGCGTCGGAATCACATGAAAACTTGCATGTGCCCCTAGGATATGTGTGTGAGAGTGGTGCAAGGTTGGTAGGTGCCATGTGTAGGCCCCAGGTGTGACCCCCTTCCCGGACATGCGTTAACACTTAGTAAAATCCTGGATCTGTACGTGGAAACTCCCGCCGCGTCACAACCGGGGCCTAGAATGTGTCAAAGTTGGCCCAACCTTGGCTCTCCATGCACATATGTCCTAAACAAACCAAAACAAGTAGAGAGGTCCACCGGGCTACCCTCGTACGGAGAAAGCTATAGGGGTAGACGATTCCTGGGGCCCTCGGTCTAGGGTTTCACCCGGAGGAACACCGCCGGAGCGTCGGAATCACATGAAAACTTGCATGTGCCCCATAGGATATGTATGTCAGAGTGGTGAAAGGTTGGTAGGTGCCATGTGTAGGCCCCAGGGTGTGACCCCCTTCCCGGACATGCGTTAACACTTAGTAAAATCCTGGATCTGTACGTGGAAACTCCCGCCGCGTCACAACCAGGGCCTAGAATGTGTCAAAGTTGGCCCAACCTTGGCTCTCCATGCAAATATGTCCTAAAAACAACCAAAACAAGTAGAGAGGTCCACCGGGCTACCCTCGTACGGAGAAAGCTATAGGGGTAGACGATCCGGGGCCCTCGGTCTAGGGGTTTCGCCGGAGGAAGACCGCCGAGCGTCGGAATCACATGAAAACTTGCATGTGCCCCTAGGATATGTGTGTGAGAGTGGTGCAAGGTTGGTAGGTGCCATATGTAGGCCCTAGGTGTGACCCCCTTCCCGGACATGCGTTAACACTTAGTAAAATCCTGGATCTGTATGTGGAAACTCCAGCCGCGTCACAACCGGGGCCTAGAATGTGGTCAAAGTTGGCCCAACCTTGGCTCTCCATGCACATATGTCCTAAACAAACCAAAACAAGTAGAGAGGTCCACCGGGCTACCCTCGTACGGAGAAAGCTATATGGGTAGACGATCCAGGGGCCCTGCGGTCTAGGGTTTCGCCGGAGGAAGACCGCCAGAGCGTCGGAATCACATGAAACTTGCATGTGCCCCTAGGATATGTGTGTGAGAGTGGTGCAAGGTTGGTAGGTGCCATGTGTAGGCCCCAGGTGTGACCCCCTTCCCGGACATGCGTTAACACTTAGTAAAATCTGGATCTGTACGTGGAAACTCCCGCCGCGTCACAACCGGGGGCCTAGAATATGGCAAAAGTTGGCCCAACCTTGGCTCTCCATGCAAATATGTCCTAAACAAACCAAAACAAGTAGAGAGGTCCACCGGGTTACCTCGTAAGGAGAAAGCTATAGGGGTAGACGATCCGGGGCCCTCGGTCTAGGGTTTCGCTGGAGGAAGACCGCCGGAGCGTCGGAATCACATGAAAACTTAGATGTGCCCCTAGGGATATGTGTGTGAGAGTGGTGCAAGGTTGGTAGGTGCCATGTGTAGGCCCAGGTGTGACCCCCTTCTCGGACATGCGTTAACACTTAGTAAAATCCTGGATCTGTACGTGGAAACTCCCGCCGCGTCACAACCGGGGCCTAGAATGTGGTAAAGTTGGCCCAACCTTTGATCTCCATGCACATATGTCCTAAACAAACCAAAACAAGTAGAGAGGTCCACCGGATACCCTCGTACGGAGAAAGCTATAGGGGTAGACGATCCTGGGGCCCTCGGTCTAGGGTTTCGCCGGAGGAAGACCGCCGGAGCGTCGGAATCACATGAAAACTTGCATGTGCCCAGTAGATATGTATTGAGAGTGGGTGCAAAGGTTGGTAGGTGCCATGTGTAGGCCCCAGGTGTGACCCCCTTCCCGGACATGCGTTAACACTTAGTAAAATCCTGGATCTGTACGTGGAAACTCCCGCCGCGTCACAACGGGGCCTAGAATGTGGCAAAGTTGCCCAACATTGGCTCTCCATGCAAATATGTCCTAAACAAACGAAAACAAGTAGAGAGGTCCACCGGGCTACCCTCGTACGGAGAAAGCTATAGGGGTAGACGATCCGGGGCCCTCGGTCTAGGGTTTCGCTGGAGGAAGACCGCGGAGCGTCGGAATCACATGAAAACTTGCATGTGCCCCTAGGATATGTGTGTGAGAGTGGTTCAAGGTTGGTAGGTGCCATGTGTAGGCCCCAGGTGTGACCCCCTTCTCGGACATGCGTTAACACTTAGTAAAATCCTGGATCTGTACGTGGAAACTCCCGCGCGTCACAACCGGGGCCTAGAATGTGGCAAAGTTGGCCCAACCTTAGCTCTCCATGCACATATGTCCTAAACAAACCAAAACAAGTAGAGAGGTCCACCGGGCTACCCTCGTACGGAGAAAGCTATAGGGGTAGACGATCCTGGGGCCCTCGGTCTAGGGTTTCGCCGGAGGAAGACCGCTAGAGCGTCGGAATCACATGAAAACTTGCATGTGCCCCTAGGATATGTATGTGAGAGTGGTGCAAGGTTGGTAGGTGCCATGTGTAGGCCCCAGGTGTGACCCCCTTCCCGGACATGCGTTAACACTTAGTAAAATCCTGGATCTGTACGTGGAAACTCCCGCCGCGTCACAACCGGGGCCTAGAATGTGGCAAAGTTGGCCCAACCTTGGCTCTCCATGCAATATGTCCTAAACAAACCAAAACAAGTAGAGAGGTCCACCGGGCTACCCTCGTACAGGAGAAAGCTATAGGGGTAGACGATCCGGGGCCCTCGGTCTAGGGTTTCGCCGGAGGAAGACCGCCGGAGCGTCGGAATCACATGAAAACTTGCATGTGCCCCTAGGATATGTGTGTGAGAGTGGTGCAAGGTTGGTAGGTGCCATGTGTAGGCCCAGGTGTGACCCCCTTCCAGGACATGCGTTAACACTTAGTAAAATCCTGGATCTGTACGTGGAAACTCCCGCCTGCGTCACAACCGGGGCCTAGAATGTGGCAAAGTTGGCCCAACCTTTGCTCTCCATGCAAATATGTCCTAAACAAACCAAACAAGTAGAGAGGTC
This sequence comes from Avena eriantha, assembly GCA_910589775.1. Lineage (NCBI taxonomy): Eukaryota > Viridiplantae > Streptophyta > Magnoliopsida > Poales > Poaceae > Avena > Avena eriantha. The sequence continues at coordinate 16,723 of CAJUXJ010000330.1, forward strand.
CACCGGGCTACCCTCGTACGGAGAAAGCTATAGGGTAGACGATCCGGGGCCCTCGGTCTAGGGTTTCGCCGGAGGAAGACCGCTAGAGCGTCGGAATCACATGAAACTTGCATGTGCCCCTAGGATATGTGTGTGAGAGTGGTGCAAGGTTGGTAGGTGCCATGTGTAGGCCCCTAGGTGTGGACCCCCTTCCCGGACATGCGTTAACACTTAGTAAAATCCTGGATCTGTACTGTGGAAACTCCCGCCGCGTCACAACCGGGGCCTAGAATGTGGCAAAGTTGGCCCAACCTTGGCTCTCCATGCACATATGTCCTAAACAAACCAAAACAAGTAGAGAGGTCCACCGGGCTACCCTCGTACGGAGAAAGCTATAGGGGTAGACGATTCCAGGGCCCTCGGTCTAGGGTTTCGCCGGAGGAAGACCGCCGGAGCGTCGGAATCACATGAAAACTTGCATGTGCCCCTAGGATATGTGTGTGAGAGTGGTGCAAGGTTGGTAGGTGCCATGTGTAGGCCCCAGGTGTGACCCCCTTCCCGGACATGCGTTAACACTTAGTAAAATCCTGGATCTGTACGTGGAAACTCCCGCCGCGTCACAACCGGGGCCTAGAATGTGGTCAAAGTTGGCCCAACCTTGGCTCTCCATGCAAATATGTCCTAAACAAACCAAAACAAGTAGAGAGGTCCACCGGGATACCCTCGTACGGAGAAAGCTATAGGGGTAGACGATCCGGGGCCCTCGGTCTAGGGTTTCGCCGGAGGAAGACCGCCGGAGCGTCGGAATCACATGAAACTTGCATGTGCCCCTAGTATATGTGTGTGAGAGTGGTGCAAGGTTGGTAGGTGCCATGTGTAGGCCCCAGGTGTGACCCCCTTCCTCGACATGCGTTAACACTTAGTAAAATCCTGGATCTGTACGTGGAAACTCCCGCCGCCGTCACAACCGGGCCTAGAATGTGTAAAGTTGGCCCAACCTTGGCTCTCCATGCACATATGTCCTAAACAAACCAAAACAAGTAGAGAGGTCCACCGGGATACCTCTCGTACGGAGAAAGCTATAGGGGTAGACGATTCTGGGCCCTCGGTCTAGGGTTTCGCCGGAGGAAGACCGCCGGAGCATCGGAATCCACATGAAAACTTGCATGTGCCCCTAGTATATGTATGTGAGAGTGGTCAAGGTTGGTAGGTGCCATGTGTAGGCCCCAGGTGTGACCCCCTTCCCGGACATGCGTTAACACTTAGTAAATCCTGGATCTAGTACGTGGAAACTCCCGCCGCGTCACAACCGGGGCCTAGAATGTGCAAAGTTGGCCCAACATTGGCTCTCCATGCAGATATGTCCTAAACAAACCAAAACAAGTAGAGAGGTCCACCGGGATACCCTCGTACGGAGAAAGCTATAGGGGTAGACGATCCTGGGCCCTCGGTCTAGGGTTTCGCCGGAGGAAGACCGCCGGAGCGTCGGAATCACATGAAAACTTGCATGTGCCCCTAGGATATGTGTGTGAGAGTGGTGCAAGGTTGGTAGGTGCCATGTGTAGGCCCCAGGTGTGACCCCCTTCCTCGGACATGCGTTAACACTTAGTAAAATCCTGGATCTGTACGTGGAAACTCCCGCCGCGTCACAACCGGGGCCTAGAATGTGGCAAAGTTGGCCCAACCTTGGCTCTCCATGCAAATATGTCCTAAACAAAACCAAAACAAGTAGAGAGGTCCACCGGGATACCTCGTACGGAGAAAGCTATAGGGGTAGACGATCCGGGGCCCTCGGTCTAGGGTTTCGCCGGAGGAAGAACCGCCGGAGCGTCGGAATCACATGAAAACTTGCATGTGCCCCTAGGATAATGTGTGTGAGAGTGGTGAAAGGTTGGTAGGTGCCATGTGTAGGCCCAGGTGTGACCCCCTTCCGGACATGCGTTAACACTTAGTAAAATCCTGGATCTGTACGTGGAAACTCCCGCCGCGTCACAACCGGGCCTAGAATGTGGCAAAGTTGGCCCAACCTTGCTCTCCATGCACATATGTCCTAAACAAACCAAAACAGTAGAGAGGTCCACCGGGCTACCCTCGTACGGAGAAAGCTATAGGGGTAGACGATCCGGGGCCCTCGGTCTAGGGTTTCGCCGGAGGAAGACCGCCGGAGCGTCGGAATCACATGAAAACTTGCATGTGCCCCTAGTATATGTGTGTGAGAGTGGTGCAAAGGTTGGTAGGTGCCATGTGTAGGCCCAGGTGTGACCCCCTTCCCGGACATGCGTTAACACTTAGTAAAATCCTGGATCTGTACGTGGAAACTCCCGCCGCGTCACAACTGGGGCCTAGAATGTGGCAAAGTTGGCCCAACCTTGGCTCTCCATGCACATATGTCCTAAACAAACCAAAAACAAGTAGAGAGGTCCACCGGGCTACCCTCGGTACGGAGAAAGCTATAGGGGTAGACGATCCGGGGCCCTCGGTCTAGGGTTTCGCCGGAGGAAGACCGCCGGAGCGTCGGAATCACATGAAAACTTGCATGTGCCCCTAGGATATGTGTGTGAGAGTGGTGCAAGGTTGGTAGGTGCCATGTGTAGGCCCCAGGTGTGACCCCCTTCCTCAGACATGCGTTAACACTTAGTAAAATCCTGGATCTGTACGTGGAAACTCCCGCCGCGTCACAACCGGGCCTAGAATGTGGCAAAGTTGGCCCACCTGTGAGCTCTCCATGCACATATGTCCTAAACAAACCAAAACAAGTAGAGAGGTCCACCGGGATACCCTCGTACGGAGAAAGCTATAGGGTAGACGATTGGAGGCCCTCGGTCTAGGGTTTCGCCGGAGGAACACGCCGGAGCGTCGGAATCACATGAAAACTTGCATGTGCCCATAGGATATGTATGTGAGAGTGGTGCAAGGTTGGTAGGTGCCATGTGTAGGCCCCAGGTGTGACCCCCTTCGCGGACATGCGTTAACACTTAGTAAAATCCTGGATCTGTACGTGGAAACTCCCGCCGCGTCACAACCGGGGCCTAGAATGTGGCAAAGTTGGCCCAACCTTGGCTCTCCATGCAAATATGTCCTAAACAAACCAAAACAAGTAGAGAGGTCCACCGGGATACCCTCGTACGGAGAAAGCTATAGGGGTAGACGATCCGGGGCCCTCGGTCTAGGGTTTCGCCGGAGGAAGACCGCCGGAGCGTCGGAATCACATGAAAACTTGCATGTGCCCCTAGGATATGTGTGTGAGAGTGGTGCAAGGTTGGTAGGTGCCATGTGTAGGCCCTAGGTGTGACCCCCTTCCCGGACATGCGTTAACACTTAGTAAAATCCTGGATCTGTACGTGGAAACTCCCGCCGCGTCACAACCGGGGCCTAGAATGTGGCAAAGTTGGCCCAACCTTGGCTCTCCATGCAAATATGTCCTAAACAAACCAAAACAAGTAGAGAGGTCCACCGGGCTACCCTCGTACGGAGAAAGCTATAGGGGTAGACGATCCGGGGCCCTCGGTCTAGGGTTTCGCCTGGAGGAAGACCGCTAGAGCGTCGAATCACATGAAAACTTGCATGTGCCCCTAGGATATGTGTGTGAGAGTGGTGCAAGGTTTGTAGGTGCCATGTGTAGGCCCAGGTGTGACCCCCTTCCCGGACATGCGTTAACACTTAGTAAAATCCTGGATCTGTACGTGGAAACTCCCGCCGCGTCACAACCGGGGCCTAGAATGTGGCAAAGTTGGCCCAACCTTGGCTCTCCATGCAATATGTCCTAAACAAACCAAAACAAGTAGAGAGGTCCACCGGGCTACCCTCGTACGGAGAAAGCTATAGGGGTAGACGATCCGGGGCCCTCGGTCTAGGGTTTCGCCGGAGGAAGACCGCCGGAGCGTCGGAATCACATGAAAACTTGCATGTGCCCCTAGGATATGTGTGTGAGAGTGGTGCAAGGTTGGTAGGTGCCATGTGTAGGCCCCAGGTGTGACCCCCTTCCGGACATGCGTTAACACTTAGTAAAATCCTGGATCTGTACGTGGAAACTCCCGCCGCGTCACAACCGGGGCCTAGAATGTGGCAAAGTTGGCCCAACCTTGGCTCTCCATGCACATATGTCCTAAACAAACCAAAAAAAGTAGAGAGGTCCACCGGGATACCCTCGTACGGAGAAAGCTATAGGGGTAGACGATCCTGGGGCCCTCGGTCTAGGGTTTCGCCGAGGAAGACCGCCGGAGCGTCGGAATCACATGAAAACTTGCATGTGCCCATAGGATATGTATGTGAGAGTGGTGAAAGGTTGGTAGGTGCCATGTGTAGGCCCCAGGTGTGACCCCCTTCCCGACATGCGTTAACACTTAGTAAAATCCTGGATCTGTACGTGGAAACTCCCGCCGCGTCACAACCAGGTGCCTAGAATGTGTCAAAGTTGGCCCAACCTTGGCTCTCCATGCAATATGTCCTAAACAAACCAAAACAAGTAGAGAGGTCCACCGGGCTACCCTCGTACGGAGAAAGCTATAGGGGTAGACGATCCGGGGCCCTCGGTCTAGGGTTTCGCCGGAGGAAGACCGCCGGAGCGTCGGAATCACATGAAAACTTGCATGTGCCCCTAGGATATGTGTGTGAGAGTGGTGCAAGGTTGGTAGGTACCATAGTGTAGGCCCCTAGGTGTGACCCCCTTCCCGGACATGCGTTAACACTTAGTAAAATCCTGGATCTGTATGTGGAAACTCCCACCGCGTCACAGCCGGGGCCTAGAATGTGGCAACCTTGGCTCTCCATGCACATATGTCCTAAAGAAACCAAAACAAGTAGAGAGGTCCACCAGGGTACCCTCATACGGAGAAAGCTATAGGGGTAGACGATCCAGGGCCCTCGGTCTAGGGTTTCGCCGGAGGAAGACCGCCAGAGCGTCGGAATCACATGAAAACTTGCATGTGCCCTTAGGATATGTGTGTGAGAGTGGTGCAAGGTTGGTAGGTGCCATGTGTAGGCCCCAGGTGTAACCCCCTTCCCGGACATGCGTTAACACTTAGTAAAATCCTGGATCTGTACGTGGAAACTCCCGCCGCGTCATAACCGGGGCCTAGAATATGGCAAAGTTGGCCCAACCTTGGCTCTCCATGCAGATATGTCCTAAACAAACAAAACAAGTAGAGAGGTCCACCGGGATACCCTCGTAAGGAGAAAGCTATAGGGGTAGACGATCCGGGGCCCTCGGTCTAGGGTTTCGCCGGAGGAAGACCGCCGGAGCGTCGGAATCACATGAAAACTTACATGTGCCCCTAGGATATGTGCTGTGAGAGTGGTGCAAGGTTGGTAGGTGCCATGTGTAGGCCCCAGGTGTGACCCCCTTCCTCGAACATGCGTTAACACTTAGTAAATCCTGGATCTGTACGTGGAAACTCCCGCCGCGTCACAACCGGGGCCTAGAATGTGGTAAAGTTGGCCCAACCTTGGATCTCCATGCACATATCGTCCTAAACAAACCAAAACAAGTAGAGAGGTCCACCGGGATACTCTCGTACGGAGAAAGCTATAGGGGTAGACGATTGGGGCCCTCGGTCTAGGGTTTCGCCGGAGGAACACCGCCGGAGCGTCAGAATCACATGAAAACTTGCATGTGCCCATAGGATATGTATGTGAGAGTGGTGAAAGGTTGGTAGGTGCCATGTGTAGGCCCCAGGTGTGACCCCCTTCCCGGACATGCGTTAACACTTAGTAAAATCCTGGATCTGTACGTGGAAACTCCCGCCGCGTCACAACCAGGGGCCTAGAATGTGTCAAAGTTGGCCCAACCTTGGCTCTCCATGCAAATATGTCCTAAACAAACCAAAACAAGTAGAGAGGTCCACCGGGCTACCCTCGTACGGAGAAAGCTATAGGGGTAGACGATCCGGGGCCCTCGGTCTAGGGTTTCGCCGGAGGAAGACCGCCGGAGCGTCGGAATCACATGAAAACTTGCATGTGCCCCTAGGATATGTGTGTGAGAGTGGTGCAAGGTTGGTAGGTGCCATGTGTAGGCCCCAGGTGTGACCCCCTTCCCGGACATGCGTTAACACTTAGTAAAATCCTGGATCTGTACGTGGAAACTCCCGCCGCGTCACAACCGGGGCCTAGAATGTGGCAAAGTTGGCCCAACTTGGCTCTCCATGCACATATGTCCTAAACAAACCAAAACAAGTAGAGAGGTCCACCGGGCTACCCTCGTACGGAGAAAGCTATAGGGGTAGACGATCCGGGCCCTCGGTCTAGGGTTTCGCCGGAGGAAGACCGCCGGAGCGTCGGAATCACATGAAAACTTGCATGTGCCCTAGGATATGTGTGTGAGAGTGGTGCAAGGTTGGTAGGTGCCATGTGTAGGCCCCAGGTGTGACCCCCATTCCCGGACATGCGTTAACACTTAGTAAAATCCTGGATCTGTACGTGGAAACTCCCGCCGCGTCACAACCGGGCCTAGAATGTGGCAAAGTTGGCCCAACCTTGGCTCTCCATGCAGATATGTCCTAAACAAACCAAAACAAGTAGAGAGGTCCACCGGGCTACCCTCGTATGGAGAAAGCTATAGGGGTAGACGATCCGGGGCCCTCGGTCTAGGGTTTCGCCGGAGGAAGACCGCCGGAGCGTCGGAATCACATGAAAACTTGCATGTGCCCCTAGGATATTGTGTGTGAGAGTGGTGCAAGGTTGGTAGGTGCCATGTGTAGGCCCCAGGTGTGACCCCCTTCTCGACATGGCGTTAACACTTAGTAAAATCCTGGATCTGTACGTGGAAACTCCCGCCGCGTCACAACCGGGGCCTAGAATGTGGTAAAGTTGGCCCAACCTTTAGGCTCTCCATGCACATATGTCCTAAACAAACCAAAACAAGTAGAGAGGTCCACCGGGCTACCCTCGTACGGAGAAAGCTATAGGGGTAGGACGATCCGGGGCCCTCGGTCTAGGGTTTCGCCGAGGAAGACCGCGAGAGCGTCGGAATCACATGAAAACTTGCATGTGCCCCTAGGATATGTGTGTGAGAGTGGTTGCAAGGTTGGTAGGTGCCATGTGTAGGCCCTAGGTGTGACCCCCTTCCCGGACATGCGTTAACACTTAGTAAAATCCTGGATCTGTACGTGGAAACTCCCGCCGCGTCACAACCGGGGCCTAGAATGTGGCAAAGTTGGCCCAACCTTTGCTCTCCATGCACATATGTCCTAAACAAACCAAACAAAGTAGAGAGGTCCACCGGGCTACCCTCGTACGGAGAAGCTATAGGGGTAGACGATTCAGGAGCCCTCGGTCTAGGGTTTCGCCGGAGGAAGACCGCTCGGAGCGTCGGAATCACATGAAAACTTGCATGTGCCCCTAGGATATGTATGTGAGAGTGGTGCAAGGTTTGTAGGTGCCATGTGTAGGCCCCAGGTGTGACCCCCTTCCCGGACATGCGTTAACACTTAGTAAAATCCTGGATCTGTACGTGGAAACTCCCGCCGCGTCACAACCGGGCCTAGAATGTGTCAAAGTTGGCCCAACCTTGGCTCTCCATGCAAATATGTCCTAAACAAACCAAAACAAGTAGAGAGGTCCACCGGGCTACCCTCGTACGGAGAAAGCTATAGGGGTAGACGATCCGGGGCCCTCGGTCTAGGGTTTCGCCGGAGGAAGACCGCCGGAGCGTCGGAATCACATGAAAACTTGCATGTGCCCCTAGTATATGTGTGTGAGAGTGGTGCAAGGTTGGTAGGTGCCATGTGTAGGCCCCTAGGTGTGACCCCCTTCCTCGGACATGCGTTAACACTTAGTAAAATCCTGGATCTGTACGTGGAAACTCCCGCCGCGTCACAACCGGGGCCTAGAATGTGGCAAGTTGCCCAACCTTGGCTCTCCATGCACATATGTCCTAAACAAACCAAAACAAGTAGAGAGGTCCACCGGGATACCCTCGTACGGAGAAAGCTATAGGGGTAGACGATCCGGGGCCCTCGGTCTAGGGTTTCGCCGGAGGAAGACCGCCGGAGCGTCGGAATCACATGAAAACTTGCATGTGCCCCTAGGATATGTATGTGAGAGTGGTGCAAGGTTGGTAGGTGCCATGTGTAGGCCCCAGGTGTGACCCCCTTCCCGGACATGCGTTAACACTTAGTAAAATCCTGGATCTGTACGTGGAAACTCCCGCCGCGTCACAACCGGGGCCTAGAATGTGTCAAAGTTGGCCCAACCTTGGCTCTCCATGCAATATGTCCTAAACAAACCAAAACAAGTAGAGAGGTCCACCGGGCTACCCTCGTACGGAGAAAGCTATAGGGGTAGACGATCCGGGGCCCTCGGTCTAGGGTTTCGCCGGAGGAAGACCGCCGGAGCGTCGGAATCACATGAAAACTTGCATGTGCCCCTAGGATATGTGTGTGAGAGTGGTGCAAGGTTGGTAGGTGTGCCATAGTGTAGGCCCCAGGTGTGACCCCCTTCCCGAGACATGCGTTAACACTTAGTAAAATCCTGGATCTGTACGTGGAAACTCCCCGCCGCGTCACAACCGGGGCCTAGAATGTGGTAAAGTTGGCCCAACCTTGGCTCTCCATGCACATATGTCCTAAACAACCAAAACAAGTAGAGAGGTCCACCGGGTATACCCTCGTATGGAGAAAGCTATAGGGGTAGACGATCCGGTGCCCTCGGTCTAGGGTTTCGCCGGAGGAAGACCGCCGGAGCGTCGGAATCACATGAAAACTTGCATGTGCCCCTAGTATATGTGTGTGAGAGTGGTGCAAGGTTGGTAGGTGCCATGTGTAGGCCCCAGGTGTGACCCCCTTCCGAGACATGCGTTAACACTTAGTAAAATCCTGGATCTGTACGTGGAAACTCCCTGCCGCGTCACAACCGGGCCTAGAATGTGGCAAAGTTGGCCCAACCTTGGCTCTCCATGCACATATGTCCTAAACAAACCAAAACAAGTAGAGAGGTCCACCGGGCTACCCTCGTACGGAGAAAGCTATAGGGGTAGACGATCCTGGGCCCTCGGTCTAGGGTTTCGCCGGAGGAAGACCGCCGGAGCGTCGGAATCACATGAAAACTTGCATGTGCCCCTAGGATATGTGTGTGAGAGTGGTGCAAGGTTGGTAGGTGCCATGTGTAGGCCCCAGGTGTGACCCCCTTCCCGGACATGCGTTAACACTTAGTAAAATCCTGGATCTGTACGTGGAAACTCCCGCCGCGTCACAACCGGGGCCTAGAATGTGGTCAAAGTTGGCCCAACCTTGGCTCTCCATGCACATATGTCCTAAACAAACCAAAACAAGTAGAGAGGTCCACCGGGCTACCCTCGTACGGAGAAAGCTATAGGGGTAGACGATCCGGGGCCCTCGGTCTAGGGTTTCGCCGGAGGAAGACCGCCGGAGCGTCGGAATCACATGAAAACTTGCATGTGCCCCTAGGATATGTGTGTGAGAGTGGTGCAAGGTTGGTAGGTGCCATGTGTAGGCCCCAGGTGTGACCCCCTTCCGGACATGCGTTAACACTTAGTAAAATCCTGGATCTGTACGTGGAAACTCCCGCCGCGTCACAACCGGGGCCTAGAATGTGGCAAAGTTGGCCCAACCTTGGCTCTCCATGCACATATGTCCTAAACAAACCAAAACAAGTAGAGAGGTCCACCGGGATACCCTCGTACGGAGAAAGCTATAGGGGTAGACGATCCGGGGCCCTCGGTCTAGGGTTTCGCCGGAGGAAGACCGCCGGAGCGTCGGAATCACATGAAAACTTGCATGTGCCCCTAGGATATGTGTGTGAGAGTGGTGCAAGGTTGGTAGGTGCCATGTGTAGGCCCCAGGTGTGACCCCCTTCCCGGACATGCGTTAACACTTAGTAAAATCCTGGATCTGTACGTGGAAACTCCCGCCGCGTCACAACCGGGGCCTAGAATGTGGTCAAAGTTGGCCCAACCTTGGCTCTCCATGCAATATGTCCTAAACAAACCAAAACAAGTAGAGAGGTCCACCGGGATACCCTCGTACGGAGAAAGCTATAGGGGTAGACGATCCGGGGCCCTCGGTCTAGGGTTTCGCCGGAGGAAGACCGCCGGAGCGTCGGAATCACATGAAAACTTGCATGTGCCCCTAGGATATGTGTGTGAGAGTGGTGCAAGGTTGGTAGGTGCCATGTGTAGGCCCAGGTGTGACCCCCTTCCCGGACATGCGTTAACACTTAGTAAAATCCTGGATCTGTACGTGGAAACTCCCGCCGCGTCACAACCGGGGCCTAGAATGTGGCAAAGTTGGCCCAACCTTGGCTCTCCATGCACATATGTCCTAAACAAACCAAAACAAGTAGAGAGGTCCACCGGGCTACCCTCGTACGGAGAAAGCTATAGGGGTAGACGATCCGGGGCCCTCGGTCTAGGGTTTCGCCGGAGGAAGACCGCCGGAGCGTCGGAATCACATGAAAACTTGCATGTGCCCCTAGGATATGTATGTGAGAGTGGTGCAAGGTTGGTAGGTGCCATGTGTAGGCCCCAGGTGTGACCCCCTTCCCGGACATGCGTTAACACTTAGTAAAATCCTGGATCTGTACGTGGAAACTCCCGCCGCGTCACAACCGGGGCCTAGAATGTGGTCAAGTTGGCCCAACCTTGGCTCTCCATGCACATATGTCCTAAACAAACCAAAACAAGTAGAGAGGTCCACCGGGCTACCCTCGTACGGAGAAAGCTATAGGGGTAGACGATCCGGGGCCCTCGGTCTAGGGTTTCGCCGGAGGAAGACCGCCGGAGCGTCGGAATCACATGAAAACTTGCATGTGCCCCTAGGATATGTGTGTGAGAGTGGTGCAAGGTTGGTAGGTGCCATGTGTAGGCCCAGGTGTGACCCCCTTCCCGGACATGCGTTAACACTTAGTAAAATCCTGGATCTGTACGTGGAAACTCCCGCCGCGTCACAACCGGGGCCTAGAATGTGGCAAAGTTGGCCCAACCTTGGCTCTCCATGCACATATGTCCTAAACAAACCAAAACAAGTAGAGAGGTCCACCGGGCTACCCTCGTACGGAGAAAGCTATAGGGGTAGACGATCCGGGGCCCTCGGTCTAGGGTTTCGCCGGAGGAAGACCGCCGGAGCGTCGGAATCACATGAAAACTTGCATGTGCCCCTAGGATATGTGTGTGAGAGTGGTGCAAGGTTTGTAGGTGCCATGTGTAGGCCCCAGGTGTGACCCCCTTCCCGGACATGCGTTAACACTTAGTAAAATCCTGGATCTGTACGTGGAAACTCCCGCCGCGTCACAACCAGGGGCCTAGAATGTGGTAAAGTTGGCCCAACCTTGGCTCTCCATGCACATATGTCCTAAACAAACCAAAACAAGTAGAGAGGTCCACCGGGCTTACCCTCGTACGGAGAAAGCTATAGGGGTAGACGATCCGGGGCCCTCGGTCTAGGGTTTCGCCGGAGGAAGACCGCCGGAGCGTCGGAATCACATGAAAACTTGCATGTGCCCCTAGGATATGTGTGTGAGAGTGGTGCAAGGTTGGTAGGTGCCATGTGTAGGCCCCAGGTGTGACCCCCTTCCCGGACATGCGTTAACACTTAGTAAAATCCTGGATCTGTACGTGGAAACTCCCGCCGCGTCACAACCGGGGCCTAGAATGTGGCAAAGTTGGCCCAACCTTGGCTCTCCATGCACATATGTCCTAAACAAACCAAAACAAGTAGAGAGGTCCACCGGGCTACCCTCGTACGGAGAAAGCTATAGGGTAGACGATCCGGGGCCCTCGGTCTAGGGTTTCGCCGGAGGAAGACCGCCAGAGCGTCGGAATCACATGAAAACTTGCATGTGCCCCTAGGATATGTGTGTGAGAGTGGTGCAAGGTTGGTAGGTGCCATGTGTAGGCCCCAGGTGTGACCCCCTTCCCGGACATGCGTTAACACTTAGTAAAATCCTGGATCTGTACGTGGAAACTCCCGCCGCGTCACAACCGGGGCCTAGAATGTGGCAAAGTTGGCCCAACCTTGGCTCTCCATGCAGATATGTCCTAAACAAACCAAAACAAGTAGAGAGGTCCACCGGGCTACCCTCGTACGGAGAAAGCTATAGGGGTAGACGATCCGGGGCCCTCGGTCTAGGGTTTCGCGGAGGAAGACCGCTCGGAGCGTCGGAATCACATGAAAACTTGCATGTGCCCCTAGGATATGTGTGTGAGAGTGGTGCAAGGTTGGTAGGTGCCATGTGTAGGCCCCAGGTGTGACCCCCTTCCTCGGACATGCGTTAACACTTAGTAAAATCCTGGATCTGTACGTGGAAACTCCCGCCGCGTCACAACCGGGGCCTAGAATGTGGTAAAGTTGGCCCAACCTTGGCTCTCCATGCACATATGTCCTAAACAAACCAAAACAAGTAGAGAGGTCCACCGGGCTACCCTCGTACGGAGAAAGCTATAGGGGTAGACGATCCGGGGCCCTCGGTCTAGGGTTTCGCCGGAGGAAGACCGCCGGAGCGTCGGAATCACATGAAAACTTGCATGTGCCCCTAGGATATGTGTGTGAGAGTGGTGCAAGGTTGGTAGGTGCCATGTGTAGGCCCCAGGTGTGACCCCCTTCCCGGACATGCGTTAACACTTAGTAAAATCCTGGATCTGTACGTGGAAACTCCCGCCGCGTCACAACCGGGGCCTAGAATGTGGTCAAGTTGGCCCAACCTTGGCTCTCCATGCACATATGTCCTAAACAAACCAAAACAAGTAGAGAGGTCCACCGGGCTACCCTCGTACGGAGAAAGCTATAGGGGTAGACGATCCGGGGCCCTCGGTCTAGGGTTTCGCCGGAGGAAGACCGCCGGAGCGTCGGAATCACATGAAAACTTGCATGTGCCCCTAGGATATGTGTGTGAGAGTGGTGCAAGGTTGGTAGGTGCCATGTGTAGGCCCCAGGTGTGACCCCCTTCCCGGACATGCGTTAACACTTAGTAAAATCCTGGATCTGTACGTGGAAACTCCCGCCGCGTCACAACCGGGGCCTAGAATGTGGCAAGTTGGCCCAACCTTGGCTCTCCATGCACATATGTCCTAAACAAACCAAAACAAGTAGAGAGGTCCACCGGGCTACCCTCGTACGGAGAAAGCTATAGGGGTAGACGATCCGGGGCCCTCGGTCTAGGGTTTCGCCGGAGGAAGACCGCCGGAGCGTCGGAATCACATGAAAACTTGCATGTGCCCCTAGGATATGTGTGTGAGAGTGGTGCAAGGTTGGTAGGTGCCATGTGTAGGCCCCAGGTGTGACCCCCTTCCCGGACATGCGTTAACACTTAGTAAAATCCTGGATCTGTACGTGGAAACTCCCGCCGCGTCACAACCGGGGCCTAGAATGTGGCAAAGTTGGCCCAACCTTGCTCTCCATGCACATATGTCCTAAACAAACCAAAACAAGTAGAGAGGTCCACCGGGCTACCCTCGTACGGAGAAAGCTATAGGGGTAGACGATCCGGGGCCCTCGGTCTAGGGTTTCGCCGGAGGAAGACCGCCGGAGCGTCGGAATCACATGAAAACTTGCATGTGCCCCTAGGATATGTGTGTGAGAGTGGTGCAAGGTTGGTAGGTGCCATGTGTAGGCCCCAGGTGTGACCCCCTTCCCGGACATGCGTTAACACTTAGTAAAATCCTGGATCTGTACGTGGAAACTCCCGCCGCGTCACAACCGGGGCCTAGAATGTGGCAAAGTTGGCCCAACCTTGGCTCTCCATGCACATATGTCCTAAACAAACCAAAACAAGTAGAGAGGTCCACCGGGCTACCCTCGTACGGAGAAAGCTATAGGGGTAGACGATCCGGGGCCCTCGGTCTAGGGTTTCGCCGGAGGAAGACCGCCGGAGCGTCGGAATCACATGAAAACTTGCATGTGCCCCTAGGATATGTGTGTGAGAGTGGTGCAAGGTTGGTAGGTGCCATGTGTAGGCCCCAGGTGTGACCCCCTTCCGGACATTGCGTTAACACTTAGTAAAATCCTGGATCTGTACGTGGAAACTCCCGCCGCGTCACAACCGGGGCCTAGAATGTGGCAAAGTTGGCCCAACCTTGGCTCTCCATGCACATATGTCCTAAACAAACCAAAACAAGTAGAGAGGTCCACCGGGCTACCCTCGTACGGAGAAAGCTATAGGGGTAGACGATCCGGGGCCCTCGGTCTAGGGTTTCGCCGGAGGAAGACCGCCGGAGCGTCGGAATCACATGAAAACTTGCATGTGCCCCTAGGATATGTGTGTGAGAGTGGTGCAAGGTTGGTAGGTGCCATGTGTAGGCCCCAGGTGTGACCCCCTTCCCGGACATGCGTTAACACTTAGTAAAATCCTGGATCTGTACGTGGAAACTCCCGCCGCGTCACAACCGGGCCTAGAATGTGTCAAAGTTGGCCCAACCTTGGCTCTCCATGCAAATATGTCCTAAACAAACCAAAACAAGTAGAGAGGTCCACCGGGCTACCCTCGTACGGAGAAAGCTATAGGGGTAGACGATCCGGGGCCCTCGGTCTAGGGTTTCGCCGGAGGAAGACCGCCGGAGCGTCGGAATCACATGAAAACTTGCATGTGCCCCTAGGATATGTGTGTGAGAGTGGTGCAAGGTTGGTAGGTGCCATGTGTAGGCCCTAGGTGTGACCCCCTTCCCGGACATGCGTTAACACTTAGTAAAATCCTGGATCTGTACGTGGAAACTCCCGCCGCGTCACAACCGGGGCCTAGAATGTGGCAAAGTTGGCCCAACCTTGCTCTCCATGCACATATGTCCTAAACAAACCAAAACAAGTAGAGAGGTCCACCGGGCTACCCTCGTACGGAGAAAGCTATAGGGGTAGACGATCCGGGGCCCTCGGTCTAGGGTTTCGCCGGAGGAAGACCGCCGGAGCGTCGGAATCACATGAAAACTTGCATGTGCCCCTAGGATATGTGATGTGAGAGTGGTGCAAGGTTGGTAGGTGCCATGTGTAGGCCCCAGGTGTGACCCCCTTCCCGGACATGCGTTAACACTTAGTAAAATCCTGGATCTGTACGTGGAAACTCCCGCCGCGTCACAACCGGGGCCTAGAATGTGTCAAAGTTGGCCCAACCTTGGCTCTCCATGCAAATATGTCCTAAACAAACCAAAACAAGTAGAGAGGTCCACCGGGCTACCCTCGTACGGAGAAAGCTATAGGGGTAGACGATCCGGGGCCCTCGGTCTAGGGTTTCGCCGGAGGAAGACCGCCGGAGCGTCGGAATCACATGAAAACTTGCATGTGCCCCTAGGATATGTGTGTGAGAGTGGTGCAAGGTTGGTAGGTGCCATGTGTAGGCCCCAGGTGTGACCCCCTTCCCGGACATGCGTTAACACTTAGTAAAATCCTGGATCTGTACGTGGAAACTCCCGCCGCGTCACAACCGGGGCCTAGAATGTGTAAAGTTGGCCCAACCTTGGCTCTCCATGCACATATGTCCTAAACAAACCAAAACAAGTAGAGAGGTCCACCGGGCTACCCTCGTACGGAGAAAGCTATAGGGGTAGACGATCCGGGCCCTCGGTCTAGGGTTTCGCCGGAGGAAGACCGCCGGAGCGTCGGAATCACATGAAAACTTGCATGTGCCCCTAGGATATGTGTGTGAGAGTGGTGCAAGGTTGGTAGGTGCCATGTGTAGGCCCCAGGTGTGACCCCCTTCCCGGACATGCGTTAACACTTAGTAAAATCCTGGATCTGTACGTGGAAACTCCCGCCGCGTCATAACCGGGGCCTAGAATAGTGGCAAAGTTGGCCCAACCTTGGCTCTCCATGCAGATATGTCCTAAACAAACCAAAACAAGTAGAGAGGTCCACCGGGATACCCTCGTACGGAGAAAGCTATAGGGGTAGACGATCCGGGGCCCTCGGTCTAGGGTTTCGCCGGAGGAAGACCGCCGGAGCGTCGGAATCACATGAAAACTTGCATGTGCCCCTAGGATATGTGTGTGAGAGTGGTGCAAGGTTGGTAGGTGCCATGTGTAGGCCCCAGGTGTGACCCCCTTCTCGAACATGCGTTAACACTTAGTAAAATCCTGGATCTGTACGTGGAAACTCCCGCCGCGTCACAACCGGGGCCTAGAATGTGGTAAAGTTGGCCCAACCTTGGATCTCCATGCACATACTGTCCTAAACAAACCAAAACAAGTAGAGAGGTCCACCGGGATACCCTCGTACGGAGAAAGCTATAGGGGTAGACGATCTGGGGCCCTCGGTCTAGGGTTTCGCCGGAGGAAGCACCGCCGGAGCGTCGGAATCACATGAAAACTTGCATGTGCCCATAGGATATGTATGTGAGAGTGGTGCAAGGTTGGTAGGTGCCATGTGTAGGCCCCAGGTGTGACCCCCTTCCCGGACATGCGTTAACACTTAGTAAAATCCTGGATCTGTACGTGGAAACTCCCGCCGCGTCACAACCAGGTGCCTAGAATGTGTCAAAGTTGGCCCAACCTTGGCTCTCCATGCACATATGTCCTAAACAAACCAAAACAAGTAGAGAGGTCCACCGGGCTACCCTCGTACGGAGAAAGCTATAGGGGTAGACGATCCGGGGCCCTCGGTCTAGGGTTTCGCCGGAGGAAGACCGCCGGAGCGTCGGAATCACATGAAAACTTGCATGTGCCCCTAGGATATGTGTGTGAGAGTGGTGCAAGGTTGGTAGGTGCCATGTGTAGGCCCCAGGTGTGACCCCCTTCCCGGACATGCGTTAACACTTAGTAAAATCCTGGATCTGTACGTGGAAACTCCCGCCGCGTCACAACCGGGGCCTAGAATGTGGCAAAGTTGGCCCAACCTTGGCTCTCCATGCACATATGTCCTAAACAAACCAAAACAAGTAGAGAGGTCCACCGGGCTACCCTCGTACGGAGAAAGCTATAGGGGTAGACGATCCGGGGCCCTCGGTCTAGGGTTTCGCCGGAGGAAGACCGCCGGAGCGTCGGAATCACATGAAAACTTGCATGTGCCCCTAGGATATGTGTGTGAGAGTGGTGCAAGGTTGGTAGGTGCCATGTGTAGGCCCCAGGTGTGACCCCCTTCCCGACATGCGTTAACACTTAGTAAAATCCTGGATCTGTACGTGGAAACTCCCGCCGCGTCACAACCGGGGCCTAGAATGTGGTCAAAGTTGGCCCAACCTTGGCTCTCCATGCAATATGTCCTAAACAAACCAAAACAAGTAGAGAGGTCCACCGGGATACCCTCGTACGGAGAAAGCTATAGGGGTAGACGATCGGGGCCCTCGGTCTAGGGTTTCGCCGGAGGAAGACCGCCGGAGCGTCGGAA
Organism: Avena eriantha; assembly: GCA_910589775.1. Lineage (NCBI taxonomy): Eukaryota > Viridiplantae > Streptophyta > Magnoliopsida > Poales > Poaceae > Avena > Avena eriantha. The sequence continues at coordinate 33,960 of CAJUXJ010000330.1, forward strand.
TCACATGAAAACTTGCATGTGCCCCTAGGATATGTGTGTGAGAGTGGTGCAAGGTTGGTAGGTGCCATGTGTAGGCCCCAGGTGTGACCCCCTTCCCGACATGCGTTAACACTTAGTAAAATCCTGGATCTGTACGTGGAAACTCCCGCCGCGTCACAACCGGGGCCTAGAATGTGGCAAAGTTGGCCCAACCTTGGCTCTCCATGCACATATGTCCTAAACAAACCAAAACAAGTAGAGAGGTCCACCGGGCTACCCTCGTACGGAGAAAGCTATAGGGGTAGACGATCCGGGGCCCTCGGTCTAGGGTTTCGCCGGAGGAAGACCGCCGGAGCGTCGGAATCACATGAAAACTTGCATGTGCCCCTAGGATATGTGTGTGAGAGTGGTGCAAGGTTGGTAGGTGCCATGTGTAGGCCCCAGGTGTGACCCCCTTCCCGGACATGCGTTAACACTTAGTAAAATCCTGGATCTGTACGTGGAAACTCCCGCCGCGTCACAACCGGGGCCTAGAATGTGGCAAAGTTGGCCCAACCTTGGCTCTCCATGCACATATGTCCTAAACAAACCAAAACAAGTAGAGAGGTCCACCGGGCTACCCTCGTACGGAGAAAGCTATAGGGGTAGACGATCCGGGGCCCTCGGTCTAGGGTTTCGCCGGAGGAAGACCGCTAGAGCGTCGGAATCACATGAAAACTTGCATGTGCCCCTAGGATATGTGTGTGAGAGTGGTGCAAGGTTGGTAGGTGCCATGTGTAGGCCCCAGGTGTGACCCCCTTCCCGGACATGCGTTAACACTTAGTAAAATCCTGGATCTGTACGTGGAAACTCCCGCCGCGTCACAACCGGGGCCTAGAATGTGTCAAAGTTGGCCCAACCTTGGCTCTCCATGCACATATGTCCTAAACAAACCAAAACAAGTAGAGAGGTCCACCGGGCTACCCTCGTACGGAGAAAGCTATAGGGGTAGACGATCCGGGGCCCTCGGTCTAGGGTTTCGCCGGAGGAAGACCGCCGGAGCGTCGGAATCACATGAAAACTTGCATGTGCCCCTAGGATATGTGTGTGAGAGTGGTGCAAGGTTGGTAGGTGCCATGTGTAGGCCCCAGGTGTGACCCCCTTCCCGGACATGCGTTAACACTTAGTAAAATCCTGGATCTGTACGTGGAAACTCCCGCCGCGTCACAACCGGGGCCTAGAATGTGTCAAAGTTGGCCCAACCTTGGCTCTCCATGCACATATGTCCTAAACAAACCAAAACAAGTAGAGAGGTCCACCGGGCTACCCTCGTACGGAGAAAGCTATAGGGGTAGACGATCCGGGGCCCTCGGTCTAGGGTTTCGCCGGAGGAAGACCGCCGGAGCGTCGGAATCACATGAAAACTTGCATGTGCCCCTAGGATATGTGTGTGAGAGTGGTGCAAGGTTTGTAGGTGCCATGTGTAGGCCCCAGGTGTGACCCCCTTCCCGGACATGCGTTAACACTTAGTAAAATCCTGGATCTGTACGTGGAAACTCCCGCCGCGTCACAACCGGGGCCTAGAATGTGTCAAAGTTGGCCCAACCTTGGCTCTCCATGCACATATGTCCTAAACAAACCAAAACAAGTAGAGAGGTCCACCGGGCTACCCTCGTACGGAGAAAGCTATAGGGGTAGACGATCCGGGGCCCTCGGTCTAGGGTTTCGCCGGAGGAAGACCGCCGGAGCGTCGGAATCACATGAAAACTTGCATGTGCCCCTAGGATATGTGTGTGAGAGTGGTGCAAGGTTGGTAGGTGCCATGTGTAGGCCCTAGGTGTGACCCCCTTCCCGGACATGCGTTAACACTTAGTAAAATCCTGGATCTGTACGTGGAAACTCCCGCCGCGTCACAACCGGGGCCTAGAATGTGGTCAAAGTTGGCCCAACCTTGGCTCTCCATGCACATATGTCCTAAACAAACCAAAACAAGTAGAGAGGTCCACCGGGCTACCCTCGTACGGAGAAAGCTATAGGGGTAGACGATCCGGGCCCTCGGTCTAGGGTTTCGCCGGAGGAAGACCGCCGGAGCGTCGGAATCACATGAAAACTTGCATGTGCCCCTAGGATATGTGTGTGAGAGTGGTGCAAGGTTGGTAGGTGCCATGTGTAGGCCCCAGGTGTGACCCCCTTCCCGGACATGCGTTAACACTTAGTAAAATCCTGGATCTGTACGTGGAAACTCCCGCCGCGTCACAACCGGGGCCTAGAATGTGGCAAAGTTGGCCCAACCTTGGCTCTCCATGCAGATATGTCCTAAACAAACCAAAACAAGTAGAGAGGTCCACCGGGATACCCTCGTACGGAGAAAGCTATAGGGGTAGACGATCCGGGGCCCTCGGTCTAGGGTTTCGCCGGAGGAAGACCGCCGGAGCGTCGGAATCACATGAAAACTTGCATGTGCCCCTAGGATATGTGTGTGAGAGTGGTGCAAGGTTGGTAGGTGCCATGTGTAGGCCCCAGGTGTGACCCCCTTCCCGAACATGCGTTAACACTTAGTAAAATCCTGGATCTGTACGTGGAAACTCCCGCCGCGTCACAACCGGGGCCTAGAATGTGGTCAAAGTTGGCCCAACCTTGGCTCTCCATGCACATATGTCCTAAACAAACCAAAACAAGTAGAGAGGTCCACCGGGCTACCCTCGTACGGAGAAAGCTATAGGGGTAGACGATCCGGGGCCCTCGGTCTAGGGTTTCGCCGGAGGAAGACCGCCGGAGCGTCGGAATCACATGAAAACTTGCATGTGCCCCTAGGATATGTGTGTGAGAGTGGTGCAAGGTTGGTAGGTGCCATGTGTAGGCCCCAGGTGTGACCCCCTTCCCGGACATGCGTTAACACTTAGTAAAATCCTGGATCTGTACGTGGAAACTCCCGCCGCGTCACAACCGGGGCCTAGAATGTGGCAAAGTTGGCCCAACCTTGGCTCTCCATGCAAATATGTCCTAAACAAACCAAAACAAGTAGAGAGGTCCACCGGGCTACCCTCGTACGGAGAAAGCTATAGGGGTAGACGATCCGGGGCCCTCGGTCTAGGGTTTCGCCGGAGGAAGACCGCCGGAGCGTCGGAATCACATGAAAACTTGCATGTGCCCCTAGGATATGTGTGTGAGAGTGGTGCAAGGTTGGTAGGTGCCATGTGTAGGCCCCAGGTGTGACCCCCTTCCCGGACATGCGTTAACACTTAGTAAAATCCTGGATCTGTACGTGGAAACTCCCGCCGCGTCACAACCGGGGCCTAGAATGTGGCAAAGTTGGCCCAACCTTGGCTCTCCATGCACATATGTCCTAAACAAACCAAAACAAGTAGAGAGGTCCACCGGGCTACCCTCGTACGGAGAAAGCTATAGGGGTAGACGATCCGGGGCCCTCGGTCTAGGGTTTCGCCGGAGGAAGACCGCGGAGCGTCGGAATCACATGAAAACTTGCATGTGCCCCTAGGATATGTGTGTGAGAGTGGTGCAAGGTTGGTAGGTGCCATGTGTAGGCCCCAGGTGTGACCCCCTTCCCGGACATGCGTTAACACTTAGTAAAATCCTGGATCTGTACGTGGAAACTCCCGCCGCGTCACAACCGGGGCCTAGAATGTGGCAAAGTTGGCCCAACCTTGGCTCTCCATGCACATATGTCCTAAACAAACCAAAACAAGTAGAGAGGTCCACCGGGCTACCCTCGTACGGAGAAAGCTATAGGGGTAGACGATCCGGGGCCCTCGGTCTAGGGTTTCGCCGGAGGAAGACCGCCGGAGCGTCGGAATCACATGAAAACTTGCATGTGCCCCTAGGATATGTGTGTGAGAGTGGTGCAAGGTTGGTAGGTGCCATGTGTAGGCCCCAGGTGTGACCCCCTTCCCGGACATGCGTTAACACTTAGTAAAATCCTGGATCTGTACGTGGAAACTCCCGCCGCGTCACAACCGGGGCCTAGAATGTGTCAAAGTTGGCCCAACCTTGGCTCTCCATGCACATATGTCCTAAACAAACCAAAACAAGTAGAGAGGTCCACCGGGCTACCCTCGTACGGAGAAAGCTATAGGGGTAGACGATCCGGGGCCCTCGGTCTAGGGTTTCGCCGGAGGAAGACCGCCGGAGCGTCGGAATCACATGAAAACTTGCATGTGCCCCTAGGATATGTGTGTGAGAGTGGTGCAAGGTTGGTAGGTGCCATGTGTAGGCCCCAGGTGTGACCCCCTTCCCGGACATGCGTTAACACTTAGTAAAATCCTGGATCTGTACGTGGAAACTCCCGCCGCGTCACAACCGGGGCCTAGAATGTGGCAAAGTTGGCCCAACCGTTGCTCTCCATGCACATATGTCCTAAACAAACCAAAACAAGTAGAGAGGTCCACCGGGCTACCCTCGTACGGAGAAAGCTATAGGGTAGACGATCCGGGGCCCTCGGTCTAGGGTTTCGCCGGAGGAAGACCGCTAGAGCGTCGGAATCACATGAAAACTTGCATGTGCCCCTAGGATATGTGTGTGAGAGTGGTTCAAGGTTGGTAGGTGCCATGTGTAGGCCCCAGGTGTGACCCCCTTCCCGGACATGCGTTAACACTTAGTAAAATCCTGGATCTGTACGTGGAAACTCCCGCCGCGTCACAACCGGGGCCTAGAATGTGTCAAAGTTGGCCCAACCTTGGCTCTCCATGCAAATATGTCCTAAACAAACCAAAACAAGTAGAGAGGTCCACCGGGCTACCCTCGTACGGAGAAAGCTATAGGGGTAGACGATCCGGGGCCCTCGGTCTAGGGTTTCGCCGGAGGAAGACCGCCGGAGCGTCGGAATCACATGAAAACTTGCATGTGCCCCTAGGATATGTGTGTGAGAGTGGTGCAAGGTTGGTAGGTGCCATGTGTAGGCCCCAGGTGTGACCCCCTTCCCGGACATGCGTTAACACTTAGTAAAATCCTGGATCTGTACGTGGAAACTCCCGCCGCGTCACAACCGGGGCCTAGAATGTGTCAAAGTTGGCCCAACCTTGGCTCTCCATGCACATATGTCCTAAACAAACCAAAACAAGTAGAGAGGTCCACCGGGCTACCCTCGTACGGAGAAAGCTATAGGGGTAGACGATCCGGGGCCCTCGGTCTAGGGTTTCGCCGGAGGAAGACCGCCGGAGCGTCGGAATCACATGAAAACTTGCATGTGCCCCTAGGATATGTGTGTGAGAGTGGTGCAAGGTTGGTAGGTGCCATGTGTAGGCCCCAGGTGTGACCCCCTTCCCGGACATGCGTTAACACTTAGTAAAATCCTGGATCTGTACGTGGAAACTCCCGCCGCGTCACAACCGGGGCCTAGAATGTGTCAAAGTTGGCCCAACCTTGGCTCTCCATGCACATATGTCCTAAACAAACCAAAACAAGTAGAGAGGTCCACCGGGCTACCCTCGTACGGAGAAAGCTATAGGGGTAGACGATCCGGGGCCCTCGGTCTAGGGTTTCGCCGGAGGAAGACCGCCGGAGCGTCGGAATCACATGAAAACTTGCATGTGCCCCTAGGATATGTGTGTGAGAGTGGTGCAAGGTTGGTAGGTGCCATGTGTAGGCCCCAGGTGTGACCCCCTTCCCGGACATGCGTTAACACTTAGTAAAATCCTGGATCTGTACGTGGAAACTCCCGCCGCGTCACAACCGGGGCCTAGAATGTGGCAAAGTTGGCCCAACCTTGGCTCTCCATGCACATATGTCCTAAACAAACCAAAACAAGTAGAGAGGTCCACCGGGCTACCCTCGTACGGAGAAAGCTATAGGGGTAGACGATCCAGGGCCCTCGGTCTAGGGTTTCGCCGGAGGAAGACCGCCGGAGCGTCGGAATCACATGAAAACTTGCATGTGCCCTAGGATATGTGTGTGAGAGTGGTGCAAGGTTGGTAGGTGCCATGTGTAGGCCCCAGGTGTGACCCCCTTCCCGGACATGCGTTAACACTTAGTAAAATCCTGGATCTGTACGTGGAAACTCCCGCCGCGTCACAACCGGGGCCTAGAATGTGGTCAAAGTTGGCCCAACCTTGGCTCTCCATGCAATATGTCCTAAACAAACCAAACAAGTAGAGAGGTCCACCGGGATACCCTCGTACGGAGAAAGCTATAGGGGTAGACGATCCGGGGCCCTCGGTCTAGGGTTTCGCCGGAGGAAGACCGCCGGAGCGTCGGAATCACATGAAAACTTGCATGTGCCCCTAGGATATGTGTGTGAGAGTGGTGCAAGGTTGTAGGTGTAGGGCCATGTGTAGGCCCCAGGTGTGACCCCCTTCCCGGACATGCGTTAACACTTAGTAAAATCCTGGATCTGTATGTGGAAACTCCCGCCGCGTCACAACCGGGGCCTAGAATGTGTCAAAGTTGGCCCAACCTTAGGCTCTCCATGCAAATATGTCCTAAACAAACCAAAACAAGTAGAGAGGTCCACCGGGCTACCCTCGTACGGAGAAAGCTATAGGGGTAGACGATCCGGGGCCCTCGGTCTAGGGTTTCGCCGGGAGGAAGACCGCCGGAGCGTCGGAATCACATGAAAACTTGCATGTGCCCCTAGGATATGTATGTGAGAGTGGTGCAAGGTTGGTAGGTGCCATGTGTAGGCCCCAGGTGTGACCCCCTTCCCAGGACATGCGTTAACACTTAGTAAAATCCTGGATCTGTATGTGGAAACTCCCCGCCGCGTCACAACCGGGGCCTAGAATGTGTCAAAGTTGGCCCAACCTTGGCTCTCCATGCAGATATGTCCTAAACAAACCAAAACAAGTAGAGAGGTCCACCGGGATACCCTCGTACGGAGAAAGCTATAGGGGTAGACGATCCGGGGCCCTCGGTCTAGGGTTTCGCCGGAGGAAGACCGCCGGAGCGTCGGAATCACATGAAAACTTGCATGTGCCCCTAGGATATGTGTGTGAGAGTGGTGCAAGGTTGGTAGGTGCCATGTGTAGGCCCCAGGTGTGACCCCCTTCCCGGACATGCGTTAACACTTAGTAAAATCCTGGATCTGTACGTGGAAACTCCCGCCGCGTCACAACCGGGGCCTAGAATGTGGTAAAGTTGGCCCAACCTTGGCTCTCCATGCACATATGTCCTAAACAAACCAAAACAAGTAGAGAGGTCCACCGGGATACCCTCGTACGGAGAAAGCTATAGGGGTAGACGATCCGGGGCCCTCGGTCTAGGGTTTCGCCGGAGGAAGACCGCCGGAGCATCGGAATCACATGAAAACTTGCATGTGCCCCTAGGATATGTGTGTGAGAGTGGTGCAAGGTTGGTAGGTGCCATGTGTAGGCCCTAGGTGTGACCCCCTTCCGGACATGCGTTAACACTTAGTAAAATCCTGGATCTTTACGTGGAAACTCCCGCCGCGTCACAACCGGGGCCTAGAATGTGGCAAAGTTGGCCCAACCTTGGCTCTCCATGCACATATGTCCTAAACAAACCAAAACAAGTAGAGAGGTCCACCAGGGCTACCCTCGTACGGAGAAAGCTATAGGGGTAGACGATCCAGGGCCCTCGGTCTAGGGTTTCGCCGGAGGAAGACCGCCAGGAGCGTCGGAATCACATGAAAACTTGCATGTGCCCCTAGGATATGTGTGTGAGAGTGGTGCAAGGTTGGTAGGTGCCATGTGTAGGCCCAGGTGTGACCCCCTTCCCGGACATGCGTTAACACTTAGTAAAATCCTGGATCTGTACGTGGAAACTCCCGCCGCGTCACAACCAGGGCCTAGAATGTGTCAAAGTTGGCCCAACCTTGGCTCTCCATGCAAATATGTCCTAAACAAAACCAAAACAAGTAGAGAGGTCCACCGGGCTACCCTCGTACGGAGAAAGCTATAGGGGTAGACGATCCGGGGCCCTCGGTCTAGGGTTTCGCCGGAGGAAGACCGCCGGAGCGTCGGAATCACATGAAAACTTGCATGTGCCCCTAGGATATGTGTGTGAGAGTGGTTCAGGTTGGTAGGTGCCATGTGTAGGCCCCTAGGTGTGACCCCCTTCCGGACATGCGTTAACACTTAGTAAAATCCTGGATCTGTACGTGGAAACTCCCGCCGCGTCACAACTGGGGCCTAGAATGTGGCAAAGTTGGCCCAACCTTGCTCTCCATGCACATATGTCCTAAACAAACCAAAACAAGTAGAGAGGTCCACCGGGCTACCCTCGTACGGAGAAAGCTATAGGGGTAGACGATCCTGGGCCCTCGGTCTAGGGTTTCGCCGGAGGAAGATCGCCAGAGCGTCGGAATCACATGAAAACTTGCATGTGCCCCTAGGATATGTGTATGTGAGAGTGGTGCAAGGTTTGTAGGTGCCATGTGTAGGCCCCAGGTGTGACCCCCTTCCCGGACATGCGTTAACACTTAGTAAAATCCTGGATCTGTACGTGGAAACTCCCGCCGCGTCACAACCAGGGCCTAGAATGTGTCAAAGTTGGCCCAACCTTGGCTCTCCATGCAGATATGTCCTAAACAAACCAAAACAAGTAGAGAGGTCCACCGGGCTACCCTCGTATGGAGAAAGCTATAGGGGTAGACGATCCGGGGCCCTCGGTCTAGGGTTTCGCCGGAGGAAGACCGCCGGAGCGTCGGAATCACATGAAAACTTGCATGTGCCCCTAGGATATGTGTGTGAGAGTGGTGCAAGGTTGGTAGGTGCCATGTGTAGGCCCCAGGTGTGACCCCCTTCCGGACATGCGTTAACACTTAGTAAAATCCTGGATCTGTACGTGGAAACTCCCGCCGCGTCACAACCGGGGTCCTAGAATGTGGCAAAGTTGCCCCAACGTTAGCTCTCCATGCACATATGTCCTAAACAAACCAAAACAAGTAGAGAGGTCCACCGGGCTACCCTCGTACGGAGAAAGCTATAGGGTAGACGATCCGGGGCCCTCGGTCTTGGGTTTCGCCGGAGGAAGACCGCTAGAGCGTCGGAATCACATGAAAACTTGCATGTGCCCCTAGGATATGTGTGTGAGAGTGGTTCAAGGTTTGTAGGTGCCATTTGTAGGCCCCATGTGTGACCCCCTTCCCGGACATGCGTTAACACTTGGTAAAATCCTGGATCTGTATGTGGAAACTCCCGCCGCGTCACAACCGGGGCCTAGAATGTGTCAAAGTTGGCCCAACCTTGGCTCTCCATGCAAATATGTCCTAAACAAACCAAAACAAGTAGAGAGGTCCACCGGGCTACCCTCGTACGGAGAAAGCTATAGGGGTACACGATCCAGAGCCCTGGGTCTAGGGTTTCGCTGGAGGAAGACCGTCGGAGCGTGGCAATCACATGAAAACTTGCATGTGCCCCTAGGATATGTGTGTGAGAGTGGTGCAAGGTTTGTAGGTGCCATATGTAGGCCCCAGGTGTGACCCCCTTCCCGGACATGCGTTAACACTTAGTAAAATCCTGGATCTGTACGTGGAAACTCCCGCCTGGTCACAACCGGGGCCTAGAATGTGGTAAAGTTGGCCCAACCTTGGCTCTCCATGCAAATATGTCCTAAACAAACCAAAACAAGTAGAGAGGTCCACGGGTTACCCTCGTATGGAGAAAGCTATAGGGGTAGACGATCCGGTGCCCTCGGTCTAGGGTTTCGCCGGAGGAAGACCGCCGGAGCATCGGAATCACATGAAAACTTGCATGTGCCCCTAGTATATGTGTGTGAGAGTGGTGCAAGGTTGGTAGGTGCCATGTGAAGGCCCCAGGTGTGACCCCCTTCCTAGACATGCGTTAACACTTAGTAAAATCCTGGATCTGTACGTGGAAACTCCCGCCGCGTCACAACCGGGTCCTAGAATGTTGCAAAGTTGGCCCAACCGTTAGCTCTCCATGACCATATGTCCTAAACAAACCAAAACAAGTAGAGAGGTCCACCGGGATACTCTCGTACGGAGAAAGCTATAGGGGTAGACGATTCGGGGCCCTCGGTCTAGGGTTTCAGCCGAGGAACACCGCCGGAGCGTCGGAATCACATGAAAACTTGCATGTGCCCATAGGATATGTATGTCAGAGTGGTGAAAGGTTGGTAGGTGCCATGTGTAGGCCCCAGGTGTGACCCCCTTCCCGGACATGCGTTAACACTTAGTAAAATCCTGGATCTGTACGTGGAAACTCCCGCCGCGTCACAACCAGTGCCTAGAATGTGTCAAAGTTGGCCCAACCTTGGCTCTCCATGCAAATATGTCCTAAACAAACCAAAACAAGTAGAGAGGTCCACCGGGCTACCCTCGTACGGAGAAAGCTATAGGGGTAGACGATCCGGGGCCCTCGGTCTAGGGTTTCGCCGGAGGAAGACCGCCGGAGCGTCGGAATCACATGAAAACTTGCATGTGCCCCTAGGATATGTGTGTGAGAGTGGTGCAAGGTTGGTAGGTGCCATAGTGTAGGCCCCAGGTGTGACCCCCTTCCCGGACATGCGTTAACACTTAGTAAAATCCTGGATCTGTACGTGGAAACTCCCGCCGCGTCACAACCGGGGCCTAGAATGTGGCAAAGTTGGCCCAACCTTGGCTCTCCATGCACATATGTCCTAAACAAACCAAAACAAGTAGAGAGGTCCACCGGGCTACCCTCGTACGGAGAAAGCTATAGGGGTAGACGATCCGGGGCCCTCGGTCTAGGGTTTCGCCGGAGGAAGACCGCCGGAGCGTCGGAATCACATGAAAACTTGCATGTGCCCCTAGGATATGTGTGTGAGAGTGGTGCAAGGTTGGTAGGTGCCATGTGTAGGCCCCAGGTGTGACCCCCTTCCGGACATGCGTTAACACTTAGTAAAATCCTGGATCTGTACGTGGAAACTCCCGCCGCGTCATAACCGGGGCCTAGAATGTGGCAAAGTTGGCCCAACCTTGGCTCTCCATGCACATATGTCCTAAACAAACCAAAACAAGTAGAGAGGTCCACCGGGATACCCTCGTACGGAGAAAGCTATAGGGGTAGACGATCCGGGGCCCTCGGTCTAGGGTTTCGCCGGAGGAAGACCGCCGGAGCGTCGGAATCACATGAAAACTTGCATGTGCCCCTAGGATATGTGCTGTGAGAGTGGTGCAAGGTTGGTAGGTGCCATGTGTAGGCCCCAGGTGTGACCCCCTTCCGGACATGCGTTAACACTTAGTAAAATCCTGGATCTGTACGTGGAAACTCCCGCCGCGTCACAACCGGGGCCTAGAATGTGGTCAAAGTTGGCCCAACCTTGGCTCTCCATGCACATATGTCCTAAACAAACCAAAACAAGTAGAGAGGTCCACCGGGCTACCCTCGTACGGAGAAAGCTATAGGGGTAGACGATCTGGGGCCCTCGGTCTAGGGTTTCGCCGGAGGAAGACCGCCGGAGCGTCGGAATCACATGAAAACTTGCATGTGCCCCTAGGATATGTGTGTGAGAGTGGTGCAAGGTTGGTAGGTGCCATGTGTAGGCCCCAGGTGTGACCCCCTTCCCGGACATGCGTTAACACTTAGTAAAATCCTGGATCTGTACGTGGAAACTCCCGCCGCGTCACAACCGGGGCCTAGAATGTGGCAAAGTTGGCCCAACCTTGCTCTCCATGCAAATATGTCCTAAACAAACCAAAACAAGTAGAGAGGTCCACCGGGCTACCCTCGTACGGAGAAAGCTATAGGGGTAGACGATCCTGGGCCCTCGGTCTAGGGTTTCGCCGGAGGAAGACCGCCGGAGCGTCGGAATCACATGAAAACTTGCATGTGCCCCTAGGATATGTGTGTGAGAGTGGTGCAAGGTTGGTAGGTGCCATGTGTAGGCCCCAGGTGTGACCCCCTTCCCGGACATGCGTTAACACTTAGTAAAATCCTGGATCTGTACGTGGAAACTCCCGCCGCGTCACAACCAGGGCCTAGAATGTGTCAAAGTTGGCCCAACCTTGGCTCTCCATGCAGATATGTCCTAAACAAACCAAAACAAGTAGAGAGGTCCACCGGGCTACCCTCGTATGGAGAAAGCCTATAGGGGTAGACGATCCGGGGCCCTCGGTCTAGGGTTTCGCCGGAGGAAGACCGCCGGAGCGTCGGAATCACATGAAAACTTGCATGTGCCCCTAGGATATGTGTGTGAGAATGGTGAAAGGTTGGTAGGTGCAATGTGTAGGCCCCAGGTGTGACCCCCTTCCCAGACATGCGTTAACACTAAGTAAAATCCTGGATCTGTACGTGGAAACTCCCGCTGCGTCACAACCGGGTCCTAGAATGTGGCAAAGTTGCCCCAACGTTAGCTCTCCATGCACATATGTCCTAAACAAACCAAAACAAGTAGAGAGGTCCACCGGGCTACCCTCGTACGGAGAAAGCTATAGGGTAGACGATCCGAGGCCCTCGGTCTTGGGTTTCGCCGGAGGAAGACCGCTAGAGCGTCGGAATCACATGAAAACTTGCATGTGCCCCTAGGATATGTATGTGAGAGTGGTTCAAGGTTTGTAGGTGCCATGTGTAGGCCCCATGTGTGACCCCCTTCCCGGACATGCGTTAACACTTAGTAAAATCCTGGATCTGTATGTGGAAACTCCCGCCGCGTCACAACCGGGGCCTAGAATGTGTCAAAGTTGGCCCAACCTTGGCTCTCCATGCAAATATGTCCTAAACAAACCAAAACAAGTAGAGAGGTCCACCGGGCTACCCTCGTACGGAGAAAGCTATAGGGGTACACGATCCAGAGCCCTAGGTCTAGGGTTTCGCTGGAGGAAGACCGTCGGAGCGTGGAAATCACATGAAAACTTGCATGTGCCCCTAGGATATGTGTGTGAGAGTGGTGCAAGGTTTGTAGGTGCCATATGTAGGCCCCAGGTGTGACCCCCTTCCCGGACATGCGTTAACACTTAGTAAAATCCTGGATCTGTACGTGGAAACTCCCGCCTCGTCACAACCGGGGCCTAGAATGTGTAAAGTTGGCCCAACCTTGGCTCTCCATGCAAATATGTCCTAAACAAACCAAAACAAGTAGAGAGGTCCACCGGGTTACCCTCGTATGGAGAAAGCTATAGGGGTAGACGATCCGGTGCCCTCGGTCTAGGGTTTCGCCGGAGGAAGACCGCCGGAGCATCGGAATCACATGAAAACTTGCATGTGCCCCTAGTATATGTGTGTGAGAGTGGTGCAAGGTTGGTAGGTGCCATGTGAAGGCCCCAGGTGTGACCCCCTTCCTAGACATGCGTTAACACTTAGTAAAATCCTGGATCTGTACGTGGAAACTCCCGCCGCGTCACAACCGGGTCCTAGAATGTTGCAAAGTTGGCCCAACGTTAGCTCTCCATGACCATATGTCCTAAACAAACCAAAAAAAGTAGAGAGGTCCACCGGGATACTCTCGTACGGAGAAAGCTATAGGGGTAGACGATTTGGGGCCCTCGGTCTAGGGTTTCACCCGAGGAACACCGCCGGAGCGTCGGAATCACATGAAAACTTGCATGTGCCCATAGGATATGTATGTCAGAGTGGTGAAAGGTTGGTAGGTGCCATGTGTAGGCCCCAGGTGTGACCCCCTTCCCGGACATGCGTTAACACTTAGTAAAATCCTGGATCTGTACGTGGAAACTCCCGCCGCGTCACAACCAGTGCCTAGAATGTGTCAAAGTTGGCCCAACCTTGGCTCTCCATGCAAATATGTCCTAAACAAACCAAAACAAGTAGAGAGGTCCACCGGGCTACCCTCGTACGGAGAAAGCTATAGGGGTAGACGATCCGGGGCCCTCGGTCTAGGGTTTCGCCGGAGGAAGACCGCCGGAGCGTCGGAATCACATGAAAACTTGCATGTGCCCCTAGTATATGTGTGTGAGAGTGGTGCAAGGTTGGTAGGTACCATATGTAGGCCCTAGGTGTGACCCCCTTCCCGGACATGCGTTAACACTTAGTAAAATCCTGGATCTGTATGTGGAAACTCCCACCGCGTCACAGCCGGGGCCTAGAATGTGGCAACCTTGGCTCTCCATGCACATATGTCCTAAAGAAACCAAAACAAGTAGAGAGGTCCACCAGGGTACCCTCATACGGAGAAAGCTATAGGGGTAGACGATCCAGGGCCCTCGGTCTAGGGTTTCGCCGGAGGAAGACCGCCAGAGCGTCGGAATCACATGAAAACTTGCATGTGCCCTTAGGATATGTGTGTGAGAGTGGTGCAAGGTTGGTAGGTGCCATGTGTAGGCCCCAGGTGTAACCCCCTTCCCGGACATGCGTTAACACTTAGTAAAATCTTGGATCTGTACGTGGAAACTCCCGCCGCGTCATAACCGGGGCCTAGAATATGGCAAAGTTGGCCCAACCTTGGCTCTCCATGCAGATATGTCCTAAACAAAACAAAACAAGTAGAGAGGTCCACCGGGATACCCTCGTAAGGAGAAAGCTATAGGGGTAGACGATCCGGGGCCCTCGGTCTAGGGTTTCGCCGGAGGAAGACCGCCGGAGCGTCGGAATCACATGAAAACTTACATGTGCCCCTAGGATATGTGCGTGAGAGTGGTGCAAGGTTGGTAGGTGCCATGTGTAGGCCCCAGGTGTGACCCCCTTCTCGAACATGCGTTAACACTTAGTAAAATCCTGGATCTGTACGTGGAAACTCCCGCCGCGTCACAACCGGGGCCTAGAATGTGGTAAAGTTGGCCCAACCTTGGATCTCCATGCACATACGTCCTAAACAAACCAAAACAAGTAGAGAGGTCCACCGGGATACTCTCGTACGGAGAAAGCTATAGGGGTAGACGATTTGGGGCCCTCGGTCTAGGGTTTCGCCGGAGGAACACCGCCGGAGCGTCAGAATCACATGAAAACTTGCATGTGCCCATAGGATATGTATGTGAGAGTGGTGAAAGGTTGGTAGGTGCCATGTGTAGGCCCCAGGTGTGACCCCCTTCCCGGACATGCGTTAACACTTACTAAAATCCTGGATCTATACGTGGAAACTCCCGCCGCGTCACAACTAGGGCCTAGAATGTGGCAAAGTTGGCCCAACATTTGCTCTCCATGCAAATATGTCCTAAACAAACCGAAAACAAGTAGATAGGTCCACCGGGCTACCCTCGTACGGAGAAAGCTATAGGGGTAGGCGATCTGGGGCCCTCGGTCTAGGGTTTCGCCGGAGGAAGACCGCCGGAGCGTCGGAATCACATGAAAACTTGCATGTGCCCCTAGTATATGTGTGTGAGAGTGGTGCAAGGTTGGTAGGTGCCATGTGTAGGCCCTAGGTGTGACCCCCCTTCCCGGACATGCGTTAACACTTAGTAAAATCCTGGATCTGTACATGGAAACTCCCGCCGCGTCACAACTGGGGCCTAAAATGTGGCAAAGTTGGCCCAACCTTTGCTCTCCATGCACATATGTCCTAAAAAACCAAAACAAGTAGAGAGGTCCACCGGGCTACCCTCGTACGGAGAAAGCTATAGGGTAGACGATCCTGGGCCCTCGGTCTAGGGTTTCGCCGGAGGAAGACCGCCTAGAGCGTCGGAATCACATGAAAACTTGCATGTGCCCCTAGGATATGTGTGTGAGAGTGGTGCAAGGTTGGTAGGTGCCATGTGTAGGCCCCAGGTGTGACCCCCTTCCCGGACATGCGTTAACACTTAGTAAAATCCTGGATCTGTACGTGGAAACTCCCGCCGCGTCATAACCAGGGGCCTAGAATATGTCAAAGTTGGCCCAACCTTGGCTCTCCATGCAGATATGTCCTAAACAAACCAAAACAAGTAGAGAGGTCCACCGGGATACCCTCGTACGGAGAAAGCTATAGGGGTAGACGATCCGGGGCCCTCGGTCTAGGGTTTCGCCGGAGGAAGACCGCCGGAGCGTCGGAATCACATGAAAACTTGCATGTGCCCCTAGGATATGTGTGTGAGAAGTGGTGCAAGGTTGGTAGGTGCCATGTGTAGGCCCCTAGGTGTGACCCCCTTCCCGGACATGCGTTAACACTTAGTAAAATCCTGGATCTGTACGTGGAAACTCCCGCCGCGTCACAACCGGGGCCTAGAATGTGGCAAGTTCCCACTTGGCTCTCCATGCACATATGTCCTAAACAAACCAAAACAAGTAGAGAGGTCCACCAGGCTACCCTCGTACGGAGAAAGCTATAGGGGTAGACGATCCAGGGCCCTCGGTCTAGGGTTTCGCCGGAGGAAGACCGCCAGAGCGTCGGAATCACATGAAAACTTGCATGTGCCCCTAGGATATGTGTGTGAGAGTGGTGCAAGGTTGGTAGGTGCCATGTGTAGGCCCCATGTGTGACCCCCTTCCCGGACATGCGTTAACACTTAGTAAAATCCTGGATCTGTACGTGGAAACTCCCGCCGCGTCACTAACCGGGGCCTAGAATGTGGCAAAGTTGGCCCAACCTTGGCTCTCCATGCAAATATGTCCTAAACAAACCAAAACAAGTAGAGAGGTCCACCGGGCTACCCTCGTACGGAGAAAGCTATAGGGGTAGACGATCCAGGGGCCCTCGGTCTAGGGTTTCGCCGGAGGAAGACCGCCGGAGCGTCGGAATCACATGAAAACTTGCATGTGCCCCTAGGATATGTGTGTGAGAGTGGTGCAAGGTTGTAGGTGCCATGTGTAGGCCCCAGGTGTGACCCCCTTCCCGGACATGCGTTAACACTTAGTAAAATCCTGGATCTGTACGTGGAAACTCCCGCCGCGTCACAACCGGGGCCTAGAATGTGGCAAAGTTGGCCCCAACCTTAGCTCTCCATGCACATATGTCCTAAACAAACCAAAACAAGTAGAGAGGTCCACCGGGCTACCCTCGTACGGAGAAAGCTATAGGGGTAGACGATCCGGGGCCCTCGGTCTAGGGTTTCGCCGGAGGAAGACCGCCGGAGCGTCGGAATCACATGAAAACTTGCATGTGCCCCTAGGATATGTGTGTGAGAGTGGTTCAAGGTTTGTAGGTGCCATGTGTAGGCCCAGGTGTGACCCCTTCCCGGACATGCGTTAACACTTAGTAAAATCCTGGATCTGTATCGTGGAAACTCCCGCCGCGTCACAACCGGGGCCTAGAATGTGTCAAAGTTGGCCCAACCTTGGCTCTCCATGCAGATATGTCCTAAACAAACCAAAACAAGTAGAGAGGTCCACCGGGCTACCCTCGTACGGAGAAAGCTATAGGGGTACGACGATCCTGGGCCCTCGGTCTAGGGTTTCGCCGGAGGAAGACCGCCGGAGCGTCGGAATCACATGAAAACTTGCATGTGCCCCTAGGATATGTGTATGTGAGTGGTGCAAGGTTTGTAGGTGCCATTGTAGGCCCCAGGTGTGACCCCCTTCCCGGACATGCGTTAACACTTAGTAAAATCCTGGATCTGTACTGTGGGAAACTCCCACCGCGTCACACCGGGGCCTAGAATGTGTAAGTTGGCAACCTTGGCTCTCCATGCACATATGTCCTAAAGAAACCAAAACAAGTAGAGAGGTCCACCAGGCTACCCTCATACGGAGAAAGCTATAGGGGTAGACGATCCAGGGCCCTCGGTCTAGGGTTTCGCCGGAGGAAGACCGCCAGAGCGTCGAATCACATGAAAACTTGCATGTGCCCCTAGGATATGTGTGTGAGAGTGGTGCAAGGTTGGTAGGTGCCATGTGTAGGCCCCAGATGTAACCCCCTTCCCAGACATGCGTTAACACTTAGTAAAATCCTGGATCTGTACGTGGAAACTCCCGCCGCGTCATAACCGGGGCCTAGAATGTGCAAAGTTGGCCCAACCTTGGCTCTCCATGCAGATATGTCCTAAACAAACAAAACAAGTAGAGAGGTCCACCGGGATACCCTCGTACGGAGAAAGCTATAGGGGTAGACGATCCGGGGCCCTCGGTCTAGGGTTTCGACCGGAGGAAGACCGCCGGAGCTTCGGAATCACATGAAAACTTGCATGTGCCCCTAGGATATGTGTGTGAGAGTGGTGCAAGGTTGGTAGGTGCCATGTGTAGGCCCCAGGTGTGACCCCCTTCTCGACATGCGTTAACACTTAGTAAAATCCTGGATCTGTACGTGGAAACTCCCGCCGCGTCACAACCGGGGCCTAGAATGTGGTAAAGTTGGCCCAACCTTGGCTCTCCATGCACATACGTCCTAAACAAACCAAAACAAGTAGAGAGGTCCACCGGGATACCCTCGTACGGAGAAAGCTATAGGGGTAGACGATCCGGGGCCCTCGGTCTAGGGTTTCGCCGGAGGAAGACCGCCGGAGCGTCGGAATCACATTAAAACTTGCATGTGCCCCTAGTATATGTGTGTGAAAGTGGTGCAAGGTTGGTAGGTGCCATGTGTAGGCCCATAGGTGTGACCCCCTTCCCGGACATGCGTTAACACTTAGTAAAATCCTGGATCTTTACGTGGAAACTCCCGCCGCGTCACAGCTGGGGCCTAGAATGTGGCAACCTTGGCTCTCCATGCACATATGTCCTAAACAAACCAAAACAAGTAGAGAGGTCCACCAGGCTACCCTCGTACTGAGAAAGCTATAGGGGTAGACGATCCAGGGCCCTTGGTCTAGGGTTTCGCCGGAGGAAGACCGCCAGAGCGTCGGAATCACATGAAAACTTGCATGTGCCCCTAGGATATGTGTGTGAGAGTGGTGCAAGGTTGGTAGGTGCCATGTGTAGGCCCCATGTGTGACCCCCCTTCCCGGACATGCGTTAACACTTAGTAAAATCCTGGATCTGCACGTGGAAACTCCCGCCGCGTGATAACCGGGGCCTAGAATGTGGCAAAGTTGGCCCAATGTTAGCACTCCATGCACATATGTCCTAAACAAACCCAAAAAAAGTAGAGAAGTCCACCGGGCTACCCTCGTACGGAGAAAGCTATAGGGGTAGACGATCCGGGGCCCTCGGTCTAGGGTTTCGCCAGAGGAAGACCGCCGGAGCGTCGGAATCACATGAAACTTGCATGTGCCCCTAGGATATGTGTGTGAGAGTGGTTGCAAGGTTGGTAGGTGCCATGTGTAGGCCCTAGGTGTGACCCCCTTCCGGACATGCGTTAACACTTAGTAAAATCCTGGATCTGTACGTGGAAACTCCCGCCGCGTCACAACCGGGGCCTAGAATGTGGCAAAGTTGGCCCAACCTTGGCTCTCCATGCACATATGTCCTAAACAAACCAAAACAAGTAGAGAGGTCCACCGGGCTACCCTCGTACGGAGAAAGCTATAGGGTAGACGATCCTGGGCCCTCGGTCTAGGGTTTCGCCGGAGGAAGACCGCAGAGCGTCGGAATCACATGAAAACTTGCATGTGCCCCTAGGATATGTATGTGAGAGTGGTGCAAGGTTTGTAGGTGCCATGTGTAGGCCCCAGGTGTGACCCCCTTCCCGGACATGCGTTAACACTTAGTAAAATCCTGGATCTAGTACGTGGAAACTCCCGCCGGTCACAACCAGGGCCTTAGAATGTGTCCAAAGTTGGACCAACCTTGGCTCTCCATGCAGATATGTCCTAAACAAACCAAAACAAGTAGAGAGGCCACCGGGGCTACCCTCGTATGGAGAAAACCTATAGGGGTAGACGATCCGGGGCCCTCGGTCTAGGGTTTCGCCGGAGGAGAACACCGCCGGAGCGTCGGAATCACATGAAAACTTGCATGTGCCCTTAGGATATGCTGTGTGAGAATGGTGAAAGGTTGGTAGGTGCAATGTGTAGGCCCCCCAAGTGTGACCCCCTTCCCGGACATTGCCGTTAACACTAAGTTAAATCCTGGATCCTGTACGTGGAAACTCCCGCCGCAGTCAACAACTGGGTCCTAGAATGTGGCAAAGTTGCCCCAACGTTTAGCTCTCCATGCCACATATGTCCTAACAAAACCCCAAACAAGTGAGAGAGAGGTTCCACCGGGCTACCCTCGTTACGGAGAAAGAATAAGCTCGATAGGGTAGACGATCAGGGGCCCTCGGTCTTGTGGTTTCGGCCGGAGGAAGACCGCCAGAGCGTCGAAATCACATGAAAACTTGCATGTGCCCCTAGGATATGTGTGTGAGAGTGGTGCAAGGTTGGTAGGTGCCATGTGTAGGCCCCAGATGTAACCCCCTTCCAGACATGCGTTAACACTTAGTAAAATCCTGGATCTGTACGTGGAAAACTCCCGCCGCGTCATAACCGGGGCCTAGAATATGGCAAAGTTGGCCCCAACCTTGGCTCTCCATGACGATATGTCCTAAACAAACAAAACAAGTAGAGAGGTCCACCGGGATACCCTCGTACGGAGAAAAGCTTATAGGGTAGACGATCCGGGGCCCTCGGTCTAGGGTTTCGCCGGAGGAAGACCGCCGGAGCTCGGAATCACATGAAAACTTACATGTGCCCCTAGGATATGTGTGTGAGAGTGGTTGCAAGGTTGGTAGGTGCCATGTGTAGGCCCCAGGTGTGACCCCCCTTCTCGAACATGCGTTAAACACTTAGTAAATCCTGGATCTGTACGTGGAAACTCCCGCCGCGTCACAACCGGGGCCTAGAATGTGGTAAAGTTGTCCCAACCTTGGCTCTCCATGCACATGTCCTAAACAAACCAAAACAAGTAGAGAGGTCCACCGGGATACCCTCGTACGGAGAAAGCTATAGGGGTAGATGATCCGGGGCCCTCGGTCTAGGGTTTCGCCGGAGGAAGACCGCCGGAGCATCGGAATCACATGAAAACTTGCATGTGCCCCTAGTATATGTGTGTGAAAGTGGTGCAAGGTTGGTAGGTGCCATGTGTAGGCCCCAGGTGTGACCCCCTTCCCGGACATGCGTTAACACTTAGTAAAATCCTGGATCTGTATGTGGAAACTCCCGCCGCGTCACAACTGGGGGCCTAGAATTTGGAAACCTTGGCTCTCCATGCACATATGTCCTAAACAAACCAAAACAAGTAGAGAGGTCCACCAGGCTACCCTCGTACGGAGAAAGCTATAGGGGTAGACGATCCAGGGCCCTCGGTCTAGGGTTTCGCGGAGGAAGACCGCCAGAGCGTCGGAATCACATGAAAACTTGCATGTGCCCCTAGGATATGTGTGTGTGAGAGTGGTGCAAGGTTGGTAGGTGCCATGTGTAGGCCCCAGGTGTGACCCCCTTCCCGGACATGCGTTAACACTTAGTAAAATCCTGGATCTGTACGTGGAAACTCCCGCCGCGTCATAACCGGGGCCTAGAATGTGGCAAAGTTGGCCCAACATGTAGCAATCCATGCAAATATGTCCTAAACAAACCCAAAAAAAAGTAGAGAAGTCCACGGGGCTACCCTCGTACGGAGAAAGCTATAGGGGTAGACGATTCGGGGCACTCGGTCTAGGGTTT